>APFE031391391.1:0-28176 GCA_000404065.3 Pinus taeda
CTTTGTATGAGCAGTTTCTAACTTCCAAGTTCAAATTGCAGATGGAGGCACAATGAAATGTGAAGGCCGTTGTGAAAATGTCAAACTTCAAATGGGGGATTATCAGTTAAAAACCCACATGTTTTCCATACACATGGGAGGTTGTGACATTGTCCTCGGCGCTGACTAGCTCCGCACTCTTGGGCCAATCACAATGGATTTCCAGGAGTTGTATATGAGTTTTAAGTAGAACAACCACACACATACCCTCCGAGGACTCCAGGCGGGAGCCCCCTCTATCATAACCTCGCATAGGATGGAAAAATTGTTAAAAAAGGGAAATCATGGAGTGGTAGCTCAATTTAATGCCATCCAGGGAGTCGAAACCAAGCAGCCGCCACTTCATCCTGAGATGCAACAGATTTTAAACAACCATCTCCCGGTCTTTGACAAGCCTCATGGGCTTCCACCCTCGCGAGGGGAACATGATCATAGCATCACCTTGGTTCCAGGGGCCCAACCCCCAAATGTGCGCCCATACATATATCCGTTCACCCAAAAGAACGAAATAGAAAAATCATCAAGGAACTTTTGGAAGCAAGGGTCATTCGTCCCAGCATCAGTCCTTATTCATCCCCAGTGGTTATGGTGCTCAAAAAAGATGGGGAGTGGCAGATGTGTCCTGACTTCAGGGACCTCAATAAGCTGACAGTCAAAGATAAATTTCCCATCCCGGTGGTTGATGATTTGCTGGATGAACTTAATGGGGCTCAATTTTTCACGAAGCTGGATCTTCGCTCAGGTTACCACCAGATCTGCATGAAGGAAGTCGACATGCCCAAGGCTGCTTTCAGAACTCATGAAGGCCACTATGAATTCCTGGTCATGCCATTTGGTCTTTGTAATGCCCCTCTACTTTTCAGAGCCTTATGAACCACATTCTCAAACCATATCTCAGGAAATTTGTCCTTGTCTTCTTCGATGACATCCTCATCTATAGTTGCACTTGGGCAGCACATCTTCAGCATGTAGAGCTACTCTTGCAACTGCTACGCAAGCAGAAATTATTCGTGAAGATGTCAAAGTGTTCATTTGGCATGGCCGAGGTTGAGTATTTGGGCCACATTGTGGGGCGTGAGGGTGTCAAGGTGGACCCCAAAAAGATCCAAGCAATGCAGGAATGGCCTCAACCTAAGACCTTGAAGAGCTTACGCAGATTTTTGGGTCTCACAGGCTATTATCGTAAATTTGTCCGCAACTATGGTCGCATAGCGAAGCCCCTCACCCAACTCCTAAAGAAAAATTCTTTCTTCTGGAATGAGGAAGCACAACAGGCCTTTACAGCTCTAAAAAATGCCATGTGTTCCACTCCAGTTTTAGCACTCCCTGACTTCACCAAATCTTTCGTCATTGAATGTGATGCTTCAGGAACAGGTATTGGGGAAGTTTTAATGCATGAAGGGAGACCATTGGCCTTCACAAGCCAACAAGTCAGTGGGAAGAATCAGGGCCAATCTACATACGAGAAGGAAATGATGGCCATCTTACATGCAGTTGACACCTGGCGACCTTGTTTATTGGGGCGACATTTCCAAATCCGCACAGATCATCACAGTCTTAAATATTTTTTGGAGCAACGCCTCTCCTCCCAACAACAAAATAAAGGGCTATCCAAAATGTTGGGATATGATTATGAGATCATATACAAGAAAGGGAAATACAATAGTGTAGCAGATGCATTATCTCGCCAATTTGAGGAGGAAAGTACCCTGCTAGCTATTTCCCTCCCCATTCCAGAATGGATTGAAGAAGCTCGCAGAGAATGGTTTTCACACCCCGAGCTCTCCCAACTCATTTCTCAATTACAGGCCGATCCAAATTCCACCAAGGGCTACTCGTGGCAGGATGATATTCTTCGCTACAAGGACAGAGTCGTAATATCACCAATATCCACCTTCAAAAGTCGCATTTTGGCAGAGATGCACTCATCTCCCATTGCAGGACATTCGGGTTTTCATAAGACGTATGCTCACACCAGAAGATCATTTTTCTGGACAGGCATGAAAAAGGACATCCTTACATTCGTAACCGAATGCGAGGTCTGTCAACGCCACAAAGGGGAAACAGTCAGCACACCAGACACCTTACAACCATTGCCCATTCCGGCATTCATTTGGACCGAAATTTCTATGGATTTCATTACAGGTCTTCCAAAGTCAGGGAACAAGGCAGTCATCATGGTGGTTGTGGACCGATTGTCGAAGTATGCTCATTTCTGTGCTCTCCCCCACCAGTTTACACCCACCTTGGTTGCTCAAACTTTCATGGATCAGATCTTCAAATTGCATGGCATGCCCATTTCTATTGTGTCCGACCGCGACCCGATCTTCACCAGCAATTTTTGGCAGGAACTCTTCAGAATACAAGGCACTCAACTAAAACTCAGTACTTCCTACCATCCGCAAACAGATGGTCAAACTGAATCAGTCAACAAATGTCTAGAAACCTACCTTAGGTGTTTTACTTCAGAAAAACAACACCTTTGGGTACAGTGGCTACCTCTGGCAGAATGGTGGTATAACACCAACTATCATGCCACCACCAAAATGACTCCCTACGAAGCAGTATATGGTCAACTCCTGCCTTCACCTACTTCATATCTCAAGGGCTGCTCAAAAGTCCAAGCAGTGGATCAACTCATACAACACCGCGCAACTATGCTCACCCATCTTCGAGAGAATCTTCATTAAGCTCAGAACTGCATGAAGCAACAGGTAGACCAGCATCGCTCAGAGCGCCAATTTCAAGAAGGGGATCAGGTCTTTTTACGGCTCCAACCATATAAGCAAACATCACTCAAAGACAAGGGATGTCAGAAACTCTCTCCCAAATTCTACGGACCATATCAAGTACTTCAACGCATTGGAGAAGTAGCCTACAAGTTGGCTTTAACACCTACTGCAAAAATCCATCCAGTTTTTCATGTCTCATGCCTCAAGAAAGTGATTGGGAACAATTGCAGAATTCAGACTAGTCTACCGGAATTGGAAGAAGAAGGATCCATCTGGCTTCAACCGGAACAGGTCCTCGACACACGAGTCAAGAAACTGCGTGGCCGCATGATTAAGGAAGTCCTAGTCAAATGGAAAGACACCTCTCCAGAAGACGCAACTTGGGAGCCAGCCACTATTCTGCAGCAGTTTCTGCAACTTCAGCCTTGACGACAAGGCTAGTCTTAAGGGGGTGGGCATGTTAGGGCCCCACCCTAACCCCCTTATCTATGTAATGGGACCACGTCATAGTCAAGAGTCAATAAAGCCCATATTAATAATTGTAAGTGGTTAATCCGCAATTAATACGGAACCACAGTTAGTTGCAAATGGGCCGTATTATTAGATAGATGGTATTAGTAAGACCGCGGTATTGGCCCGTGGTATTGCATGTATGAGTCATATATAAAGGATAGAAACTCCCTGCGAGGAGTATCGTGTCTTATTTTGTAATCGAGCTCTGCTCTATTGGAGGTTGCCCCCTCGAAGAGGCAAGTGAACATTACTCTCTGAATAATAAAATCATTGCTATTCTGTGCTCTGGGTATCTTTTCTTCGCATATTCTGTGTTTTGGGTCTCTTTTCTTTGCATATTCTGTATTTGGGTATCATTTGCAGGTTAAGAGCATAAAATTTGAACTTTTAAGTGGTTGGACTGAAGTAGAAGGAAACATAAACTAAGAGACATGGACCTTGTAGGTGGGCTGTTTCAAGAGCTCCGACAATGGTATTTGGATCTTGACTTTCTCAAGCTCTTTCTGAAGGTTAAATATGGTAGGGCCTTTTTTTGCAGTGCTAATTTCTACATGCTCCTTTTCTTTTTCATGGATGGGTCTAGTAGGGGGAGGTGATTTACCTTCTTTGACGACTTCAGGATTATATTAGTTCGGATCTGAGGAATCTTTCTTCCTTTGAATAATTGGATCCACAGGACCTGTTATCACAAAACCTAGCCTTGATAGGCTGCTGATCAGGTAGACCTTGAGTAACTATTTCAAACCAACTTTTGGCTGAGGCTTAGCCTCCTCAACCTGAGAGGGCTCTCTCACTAGGTTAAAGATTTTGATAATGAATTAGATGGCTAACTCCATGAAACAAGTGAAGAAATATGAATGGTTGAACACAATCAATAAACATCCATTGGGCTTATGGAGTCAAGAAATGCTTCAGTATGACAATAAAATTAGCTTTACATGGAAGTCAGGGCATCTAGGATTCAACATATGGAGAGTACATCAGTAGCCTAAAGGAAAACACAATTTGCAAATGTATGAAGGAAGTTAGAGCATAACCAATGAATTCTAAGTAATCATACATTCATACCATGGTAAGTAATGAGAAGAGGAGAACTATAAGACATTTTGAACATATAATTCCTTCTGAATCTTGGGAAGCAAAGCCAAATACTGTATTACTTAAAACAAAGTCTTACACAAAAGCACCATATGAGAGTTTTTTACAAAAAATTCCAACCTTTTGTGAATTACATCTTCTCCAATATATAGAGTTCATTACATGACTTAGATTCCTCCTCCAGCATGAGGGGAATTCAAATTCATCCTACTATGACACCTATTGATACTTAAAACTAACTATTAAATGCAAATGACAGCTAACTAGTAGTGCTAGAGACCTAATACAACTAGGAGTGTAACTCTTATTATGATTACAACAACCTTATCTAAACATTAAATGCATTCTTTGACAACTGAAACCTCATGAAGTCGAATTTGATGAAGCCTCCCACGTTGTCACTTGACTGCTGATGACAAACCCTAGAAATTAGGGAACATGTCTCCCTATTTTAGGTTTAGGATCCTTGAAAGTTGGCATGTGGGACATAGCCGTTATCTCCTCATCAAAGACACATTTTTAGAAATTGAACGTGGTTTTTGTATTTCATGATTTCTAGAACAAAAAATTCTCTTGGTTTTTTGAAACACTTCTCTAGCTGTCCAAAATTTGTCCTTGAAAAACATGTGTAAAACAGGAAAAATCCGTTTTCTGAAATTAGGGTCTCAATGAAAGCTTAGTATCTCCCAACTGAAAACACTTATGAATAAAGTGAGATAGGTTATTGTAGATGGAGAGTTTATGAAGAGAAACCTCCCTCAGAATTCCAAAATAAGTTTTCCGGTAACCCAAAACTGATCTTGAAAAAGACTGCTAAAACCAGAAGACAAGGCTTGACTTTCAGCAGTTTCGTAGGGAAAGTTTAACCATAACTTCCTCCCACCTCAGAGCTAATTTGAAGAAACGGAAAGAAGTTTTTTTAGTTCAGCATGTTAGAAAGAAAAGCCTCTTTCATTTTTCAAAATTGAGTTCTCAGCTGCTCAGGAAACCTTCTTGAAGTTAACTAGTAAAAGCAGAAAACAAAGTTAGTTTTTTTTTTTTTTAATGCTGAACAGGCTTTTTCAGGGGTTTCGTAGCGCGCTACGAAAACACTGATTTTATAGCACAAAACAGGATTTTTACACTGTCTGTGCTACGAAAACTTGGATTCGTAGCTAATTTGAAAATTTCTCCAAAATGATGTGAGATATGACTTCTAAACACATGGTGAGGCTTCTAGGACATGGAATGAGGCTGTCAAACTTTATTTGGAAAAGAGATATGACCTTAAAAGACTTCTAACCTTATGACCTAACCCTTCTTCCCACAAACAATGTAATTTTCTTCATTATAAAGATCATTCTTTCATGTAAGCAGCTGCAAGGAATTACAAAAATGAACAACCTTTTCCTCTGCCTAAGGGTTATAGAAAATTTCTTCCAGTATTTCTTCTTGATGTTTGTAATCATTTTCATACTCTTTATAATGATCCGATGACTGACAAGTCTGCTACATCTCTACATCAATCTCAGAGGATGATATATGATTTTCATAAGTAAACCCCTGCTGATCTTCATGCTGCATTTTGTGGGATGTTATTCTTTCTTCTTGGTGTTGAAATGTATTGTTATGAAGAACCTCTAAAATTTCTTCATCCATAAATTCATCATCATCATAACAATCCTCAAAATATTGAATAAAACTCGTAGAATGTTTACAACAATCTTTGACCAGCAATAAGGAGGGATGACACTCTTTATACATGTCATAGAATACATCATGGAAATCAACAAGAGAATATAATGAACTATTTTCCAAGCTTTTATACCAAGACCATGCTTTTCCTTCTAAAGTGGTCATAAACATCCTCATGAGACAATCTTCAGGGAACTGAACCTTAAGACCGCGTACATGCATATGGAACCTAACTAAATGAAGAGCAACATTGTCTTTCTTTTCATCTTTGAATATTGGAAGATCATCTAACCAATCAACCTTGGACATAGGATTTGGAAAACCAGGGATATGAGACCGATTCATAGGGGCATACCTGACATTCATTCTTGCAATGGAAACCATCTTGAAACTTCATCAAGCTACTGATCTTATAGCAGTGGAATCACCTTCCAATTTTTTATTTGATGTGTGGAGTCGCCAAGGTAGTTTGCAGCCTTAAAAAAATTTTCTGAGCTCCTGCTACCTTCAGAAGTTCAGCTTCTTGATTTCAGGAATGAATAGACTTCAGGCTCCCGGAAGACGCACCAAAATGTTATCACAAAACCTAGCCCTGATAGGCTACTGATTAGGTAGACCTTGAGTAACTATTTCAAACCAACTTTTGGCTGAGGCTTAGCCTCCTCAACCTGAGAGGGCCCTCTCACTAGGTTAAAGATTTTGATAATGAATTAGATGGCTAACTCTATGAAACAAGTGAAGAAATATGAATGGTTGAACACAATCAGTAAACATCCATTGGGCTTATGGAGTCAAGAAATGCTTCAGTATGACAATAAAATTAGCTTTACATGGAAGTTAGGGCATCTAGAATTCAACATATGGAGAGTACATCAGTAGCATAAATAAAACACAGTCTACAAATGTATGAAGGAAGTTAGAGCATAACCAATGAATTCTAAGTAATCATACATTCATACCACTGTAAGTAATGAGAAGAGGAGAACCATAAGACATTTGAACATTGAATTCCTTCTGAATCCTGAGAAGCAAATCCAAATACTGTATTACTTAAAACAAAGTCTTACACAAAAGCACCATATGAGAGTTTTTTACAAAAAATTCCAACCTTTTGTGCATTACATCTTCTCCAAAATATAGAGTTCATTACATGACTTAGATTCCTCCTCCAGCATGAGGGGAATTCGAATTCATCCTACTATGACACCTATTGATACTTAAAATTAACTATTAAATGCAAATGACAGCTAACTAGCAGTCCTAGAGATCTAATACAACTAAGAGTGTAACTCTTATTATGATTACAACAACCTTATCTAAACATTAAATGCATTCTTTGACAACCGCAACCTCATGAAGTCGAATTTGATGAAGCCTCCCACGTTGTCACCTGACTGCTGATGACAAACCCTAGAAATTAGGGAACATGTTTCCCTGTTTTTAGGTTTAGGATCCTTGAAAGTTGGCACGTGGTACAGAGCCTTTATCTCTTAATCCATGACACATTTTTCAAAACTGAAGGAGGTTTTTGTATTCCATGATGTCTAGAACAAAAAAATCTATTGGTTTTTTAAAACACTTCTCCAGCTGTCCAGAATCTGTCCTTGAAAAGCACGTGTAAAATAGGAAAAATCCATTTTATGAAATTAGGGTCTCAATGAAAGCTTAGTATCTCCCAACTAAAAACACTTATGAAGAAAGTGAGATAGATTATTGTATATGGAGATTTAATGAAGAGAAACCTCCCTCATAAATTCGAAAATACATTTTCCTGTAACCAGAAGCTGATTTTGAAAAGACTGCTAAAACCAGAAGACAAGGCTTGACTTTCAGCAGTTTCATAGCGCACATTTAACCATAAATTCCTCCCACCTCAGAACGAATTTGAAGAAATTGAAAGAGGTTTTTGTATTTCGGCATATTAGGAAGAAAAGCCTCTTTCAGTTTTCAAAATTGAGTTCTCATCTGCTCAGGAAACCTTCTGGAAGTTAACTAGTAAAAGTAGAAAACAAAGTTTTTTTTATGTTGAACAGGCTTTTTCAGGGGTTTCGTAGTGCGCTACGAAAACACTGATTTCGTAGCGCAAAACATGATTTTTACACTGTCTGCACTATGAAAACATGGATTTGTAGCTAATTTGAAAATTTCTCCAAAATGATGTGAGATATGACTTCTAAACACATGGTGAGGCTTCTAGGACATGGAATGAGGCTGTCAAACTTTATTTGGAAAAGAGATATGACCTTAATAGACTTCTAACCTTATGACCTAACCCTTAAAACATGAAATGACCTAGAGACCCTTTAACATCATGACTAGAAGAAGGGTTTGTAAATGAGAATGACACTAATTGTGATGAGATGACTCAAAACTTATAAGACTATGACTAGAAACAAGGCAACTTTCCAAAGCTTAGAGACAAAGATTTTAGGGTGATAACAGGACCTTTCCCCTTGTCAATCAGCTTAGGAGGCTCCTGGGAGGAAGTTCCTTCATTCCGATCTTGTATTCTTGATCTCTTTCAAGATGATCATAGATCGTATTTCTTATGTAGTTGAGCCTGCATGAAATCAGAAAACTGCTTTCAGTAATCATTGGTCTCGTCAAGATTCAGTGTTGCATCAAGCTCCTCCTCCTCTTCCTGATATGTTATGAGTTCTTTTCCTTCATCGGAGAAAGAGGAATACAAGTTCCTCTGAACATCATTTGTATATGGTATTTGTTCCTCTAGATCATATTCTATATATAATGGAGGATGAATGTGGTCTTGTTTCTATTTCCTCTCCCTTTGCATTAATTGTAGCGGAGGCCTTCTGTATTAAGGATTGAAACCCCTGATTGGCAGCTGAAAAGTTCTGTCGTTGAAGGATTTTATTTTCCAGATCCATTTTTTTTTCCAGTTTATTTGACAAGTTATTTGTCAACTTATCCATCTCCCCTATCCTCTATTCTTGGGAATCTCTCCAACTTGAGGAAGCTTCCTCCTCTTTTCCTTTTTTCTTCTCTCTCGGATCAGATCTGACTCTTGACTTCCCGGTTGAGGTAAAATTTTCTTCTACCTCAAGAGCATCAGTTTGAATTTGGTCTAAGGAATGTGACTTCCTATCTCTGAGTGTGAAGCCTAACTCTGGTTCAAAGGCCCCAGGAAAAACTACTTGAGAAACAACCTGTGGAAGTTTAATCTTAACAGGTAGATTATTGTACAATTTATTAAACCTTTTTATAAAAGCTTAGATATCTTCACTAGATTTATTCTTTATAGCATTGAACTCAGTAAGAATGTATCCATGATATCTCTTCTCTCCCCATTTATCCATAAAGGAATTCTCCATTTCTTCCCACGTGGCAATGGAAGCATTAGGAATATATTTGAACCACTTTTTGACTTCCCCATCCAATATTGGACGAAAATCCTCAACACTACGTTTGGTGCTTGACATTCAAATTTTCTACAAATGAATATAAAATTTCTATGTTTCTTAGCGCTGATATGCCAAGTTCTTCATTGAACCTGGGAAGGAGCTTGAGATAGTCCTAAGGCATAACATTTAAATGTTGAGGCAGGTTTAAGGGAGCATATTTGATCAACAAGAAACCTGGGACAACCATATGGGGAGGTTGTGGTACTTGAATTATTGGAGGAGCCTGAGGTATGACCAATTGTAATACAAATAACTGACAATTTAATGAGAAACTGTTCACATTATGGGTAGGGTTTCTTTGTATTTTATCTTTTATCTCCTCAACTTCTTCTTTGACCTCTAGGGACGCGGTACTGAGCATATCACCACTTTCTTGAGGATATACCAAAGCTCTAGGAGGAAATTTAGAACAATGGATTACACCCTTCTGTGAAATAGATGAATATGTTTCAGGAAATGAAGAGAGAGTAGCATCAGTATTTGGAGTCTTTTGTTTCCAAATCTTTTTGAATATTATTCTTTCCGGGTCAAATACATATTGCTTTTTTGGCTGAGAGGTATCTGAGTGGGTATGGGGCCTCTTATAATCTAGAACGATCAAATAAAATTATAGACAATGGAATCACCAATGCTTTTATAAATAAATTCAGGCAATGGAGTCGCCAAGGTGAGGGATCTTCAACCCACACTTCCCTTGCTCACCTAACAGAGGAATGTAAATATTTATCGTACCTAGTGGAAATTTTTTCTAATCTGTTCCCTGAAAATGATGCCAAAAATATGTTGACACTTTTTCTATCACCTGTCACACAAGTGCTTCACGAGATATGGAAGCTTCCTTGAGATAATCTCTGAGTTGACGAGAGACTAGTGCCTAGGACATCTTAGAGAGTGCTTGTCACATTTGTCTTAAAAAATTGTAGCACTATAGTTTATCACGAGAAAGTCAAATTCGATTTATACAATATATGAAGTAGCTTGTACATAGGAGTACTCAGGAAATAATCTTCAACCCACAGGTGGCATAATCAGATTAGGAATGTGCAGTAATTTAATTGTTGAAACATAGGTAATGGGAGAATATAGTAGAAGACGAGTCTATCATATAAATATTAAGGTCTAAGAATTCAGGACTTAGAGAGAAACAAGAGAGGGGAATATCTATGGAATGCCGAGATACATGGAGCGCTATTTAAAGATTTAATTCCTACTACAATGCAGACATTATCCACCAATGTTTTGATTTAAATGAATCTGGAATTGAAGGAAATACATCTAGCTACTAGCTAAAATGTAACATGAGAAGAAAATTTAACACATACGATAAAATAGAGAGAGAAGAACATACTACAAATCTAATAGGTTGGATTCACTTGAAACTTTGTATTAATCTCTTGAGAAAAACTAGCATACAAGGAGATAGAGACATGCCTTTAGGAAACTAGGAAAAGGTCCTGTAAGAGGGAAGTCTTTGCCAAAAATTCTGAACCTCCTTTAAGTGTTTCTTCCCCTCTTTTATAAGGAGATGGAGAGCTTGAAAACAATTACAAAATATCTCATCCTGAGCTCCAGCTATCTGATCAACTAGCTGTCTTGGCGTAACAAGGATCTGTCACCCTAATCATTGCAACAAAATGATTCTTTTCTATAAAATACAATAAAAACATAATAATAAAAAAACAGAATTGACAAAACATGTGAAAAATGAATGATGATTATATCAAAATGTCTCCATGCCACTTCTTGTGATGGCCTCTAAACAAGCCATGTCTCTGCCACATTATGCCTTTTCCATTACTTGGCCGGTTACCATGTCGCTTTTGCCTAAATTGAATGAATTTCCCACTTTCCATAGCTGGGAGTGATTAACAATGATGGCCTCTATGTTGCTCAGGAATCATAGCTGCCAAATCATCAATCCTTCTGAACTTTCTGTATCATTCTATTGGAGCCCAATATGACTTGTAGTGTCATCATAGTGCAATATTGGAGAAGTCTCATATCGCAAACTTCATAGTGGTGCGTCATTCAAATCCGCCGATTTCCAATAGCCCTCTATGCTATTCCCCTTGTCCCATGCCCTTGGTTCTTTGTCTCTTCTCGTGACTGTTGGCCAACCCTTATATCAGAGCCCCCTTATTAGCAATTTTCAAGTGACCTCTGCTGCAAAATGTCGATATCCATCAACCTCCGATATGTAATGTGCTATGTGATGTCATCATTGCCACGTGGAACTTCCTGAGTGGTGACACATGTCACCCTTTTTTGGCCTCTTATGACCCTTGAGAATGCCGAATATTCTTGCCATATGTCCACCATAAAGCCACATCATGAAGACATCAACCGCCACATAGCTGATTGGAACCTATCACTGTTCAACATGTGTTCCTTATTAGAATCAACCCCTATTCACCACGTGTCCCTTATTAGACCAATCTTTTTTTGCCACACATCCCGTTAGAGGAGAAAGAAAAGGTCCGAACCTGCTATGGTTTTTCACTAAAATCCATTTTTAATTCATCTTCGTTCTTTCCTGACACTTCAACATTGGAGGCACAATCTTGACGATTTAACACTATCGGCATTTTCCGATTGAAACTTTGTTAATGTTGACATTTTGAAAGAATCGATCACCGATATGCGGTATGGCATGGACCCACCGACTATCGATCATCTATATGCAATCGTCGACTCAGTTAGATGTATTTCCTTCAGATGCGATCGTCGACATGGGATATGCATCTCAAGGAAAAACTATAGGCGACTGAAGGTTCATGGCATGTCGACAATCACATATTGAAGGAATCTGCATCTGAAGGAAAAGCAATAGGCTGCTCATGGCCTTCCTTATTTTTCTGTAATAATACAACGACTACAATATGGGGGGAGGCAAAATAAAAGATGTAAAATGGCATGGAATAGTTTGGGCTAACTAACACCAGAGACTCTACAAAATCTCTCTTGATTCTAGAGAAGGATTCTTGGGAATCTGGGCTCCACTTTACTTCGTTCTCCTTCTTCAACATCTCCCTAATTCCTTTCACTATTTCTGCGTCATTAGACACAAATATCCTCAAGAAATTAATCCTCCCCAAGAAGACCTGGACCACCTTTTTATTTCTTGGTAGGGAAATATGACTGATGGCCTCCACCCGTTTATGATCAATCTTTACCCCTTCCCTGTTGATCTAAAGATGATCTGAGGTTTTCATTGATGTCAAAGCACCAAGGATGACCTTGAACTTTCATGTCACATTGGGCATCATCATTCATGGTTTCTTGTCTCATAACCATTATAGGAATACTCTACTCAAAAATATCTTTCTATCGGTATATAGCTCTCCTCGTAAATCCTCACGGTTTGTAAGTTATTTAAGATTGAAGTCAATAACCCCAATTAGTGGGCTAAAACACCATGGGGTTGTGGCATGACATCTATCATTGATTTTGGTCATTGAATAGCCAATAATTAATAATTTTTTAAGCTCCTAAAATCCATCCAACATTCTCTATAGAAGCCCCTCTCAACTTATAAAAAGAAATCTCATATATCCTCCAAAAGTAGTGATCGTGGAATTTTCACTATAACTTTATTTCTGCAAAGTCTTAGATACAGAAATTAAAACCCATTTGAGCTGAAATCCTGATGAATGTCGGAATGGAATTCCAGAGCTTGGTTCACTACATTTTTGGAGATATGATCTGTGGAAGTTAGGGTTTTTACAGGCTCCCAAATTTTATCTCAAAGAGGTGACCTTGGGAAAATCATCATAATTCTCTCTCTGAGAAGTGGATTGGAATTTTGTAAAAAGTGGCAGATAGTGCACATAATTTTATTTTTTTGTGTATCAATTTTATAGCTAGAGGAGGAAATATTTACACGTGGAATGCCGTACAAGTTTGCTCTACTCAACTAGTCCATACTTAGGTCATTGTGAAATATTGGGCATAACGTTTCCTTGACGAATCCAAATCGCGTTAAAACTATGGCATTGGAAATAAGACTCAGAGGGATACTACAGGACTGAAGAAAATGTATTGGTGATCTAAAATCATAGAGATACATCAGATTCAATATCGTTCTCCTAGAAGGCAAGAAAAAAGAACTAGGTCAAGTGCTATCAAGGGGTGCAAAGGACCAGACTTTCTAGGGCAGCAAAGAGTAAGGTGCAGCGAAATGATGCAATAGAGGTAAGCTCCAGGTAGTATCTTCTCTATATGAATGTTCATCTCTTAATTGCATTAGGTTCTTTGCATTCTAATTTGTTGCTTTTGTTTAGCGTTGACGTAAGCTTTGCAGGATGAGGTAAGTTTTGTTATTAACATGTCATGGGTATTTCCTTGAAGAATTTTTGTAGGTATTATATATTCATCAAGAGAAGACTCAATGCATAATCTAATGTTCTGAAGAGTGAGAAAAGGTAGCATGGCAAGAGCAACAATCAAGGTGCAAAATAACATCAAGAAGTTCACCACATGAAGTCTTCAAGTGGGCAACACTGCATAGAGTCATTGAAAAAGTATCATTGTAAAAGCATCATTGTAAAAGTTGTACAGGTGTCTATTTGCCAAGAGTTGAAGAGGCAGTGTTGGGAGTTCTAGGATCATCATTAGGTGGTTGTGTCATAGTTGGGGTTATGGTCTAGTGTGTCTTCTTCTTCTACATCATTCTATATCATTGTAAAGTGGACCATTTTCCCTCGTACGAGAGTCCATTCTTCTTTTATTCTTCTATAGGGTGGTAGAGTGGTGCTAGGCTGGTGCATGAATTCACCAACAGGTTCAAGCCTGTGAAAAATTCAGGGTGGTAGGGTGGTGGTAGGGTGAGTTGTAGCTCATTAGGTGTTGGGGCATCCGTTCAGTTGACTACTGAAGGATCTCGGGCATTGGAGTGTCCATCCAGTGGGAGCTGGAGAAGAATGCTTTTCTAGATTCTAGGAAGTTGTAGCTTTATTTTCAATTGGAGTTGAATATTAAAGAATTATTAGAAAAGTGTTCAGGTTGTTTTTGTCCCAAAGGGGGTTTCCACCTTAAAAAATGTGTGCATTTGTGTTCCTTTTGTTTACTGCTATCATTATACAAACACTGATAATAATTGAATATTAACTAATGCTTTGAAAGATTAATAATAATAATAATTGAAAGGAATATTGATTCACCCCCCCCCTCTCAGTATTTCCAACAATTGGTATCAGAGCTTGGTTTCTTCAATAGCAGTTTAACAACTGGAAGGAGATCATGGAGCATACCAAGAATGGTGACCTCTGTTCAATGAAAATAATTATGCACTCTGGAAAGGAAGAATGGAGGTCTATCTCTTGGTGCAAGGTTACGAAGTATGGGACACTGTTGAAAATGACTTTACATCAATTGTGAATGAAGAAGGTAAGATGAATTTGGTAAATGATGCAAAAGCAAAGAATATTATTATCAGTGGACTTATTGAATCTACTTATCATAAGGTGTTGGGTTGTAAAACCACCAAAAATGTATGGGACAAGCTTGGGAATATATATGCAGGTGACTCAAATGTCAAAGATAGATCATCATCTGATAAAGACAGTAACAGTGAAGAAGAAGCCAATGAGAGAGTACTGTTTATGGCCAAGCACAATAAACAAGAGGTATCAAACAATGAAGAAGAAGGGTTGACCATAGAAGAATTTTCTAAGGAGGAAATCAAGCTTATAAAATAGCTCAAGGCTGAGAAGATTCATTCCAATACTCTTGAAAAACAAGTTCAAGGTCTCAAATTTGAAGTTGAAGAACACAAATGTATTGAAGAGTCACTTCAAAAGAAGTTGGAAGAAAGCAACCGAGAAAGGGAAGCATTAGAAGCCGAAGTAGTCTCGCTGCATAAGGAAGTGAAGAAGGGAAACATTATCCAAAACTATACCAACAACTCAAGGGCGTTGGAAGAAATCAATAATACAATGACACGAGACCTGAAGAGAGAAGTCCAACAGAAGTAATAAGAACTCGACACAACATTTGCAGAGATTAGCAGGATCACACAATAGATGCAGGAAGCAGAAATTGAAAGCAAGGAATCTGATCAAAGATACATATCCGATGTTGACCAAAAGCAAAAGGAATTAAAAACATCTTCAATAGAAATAAGCAGGGTCAGGATTGAAAATGAGAAGCAGAAGGAATAGATACAGGTTCTCAACAGAGAAGTAGAGAAGACCACTCTTCTCAAGCTACAGGTTGAGGAGGTAGAAAAAAGAAGGAAGATCTCGAAAATATGGCTTCAAGAAGATGTTTCTCAAAAGCAAGAATAACTTGATGCAACCTGTGATGAGACCAACAAACTCAAGGGATTGCAAAAAGAACACTTACAAGATAAGATAGATGAAGAAGCAAAAATTAAGGCAATTAAAGATGGTAAAGCTCCAGTTGATGAAGGTACAAGCTCCACAATGTCGCAAGGTGATTCTATGAAGGAAGTTGATCAAAGTGAAAAGCCAAAGAAGAATGTTGCAACTCCAAAGCATAAGACCAAAGCAATCAAGAATAAAGGACCACAACAAACTACAACACTGCCTCCAAAGAAGAATGAAAAATATTTCAGGTATGTTCGTTTATTTAATGGTTATTGATTTTTATGTGCTATCTATGGACATATGGCTAGGGATTGTGAAGTTTTTTACAGGTACAATCATTATCTGCAAAACCCTAGAAGCAAGTTTGCACGATCATGAGATAGGTCCCACAATGATTTTGTCAGAAGAGAATATGTGCTAGATGGGCCAAATATTGAATGTTTCAAATGCCATAACTATGGCCATAACGCTTGCGGTTGCAGATATTAGATGGAATCGTCTATGGACAACATTGAATGTTTCAAGTGTTATAACTATGGGCACATGGCTTGAGATTGCAGGAATAAGAAGGTCTGGAAAATGAAACATGTACAGGAAGACAAAGAAGATAACAAAGTTTCAACAATTATGCTTTCAGGATTTGTAAAAGCAAAAGGTCATGAGAAATTAGCAGTTGCTTCAGATAATGACTCAAGTCAAGATGGCCTATTAGGTGACTCACTATTTTGAACAATCTGGCTTGTTGACTCCTTAATGTTTGTACAAGAGGAGTCTATGCAACAGTATATGGCACAAGTCTACGATTGACAGGAAGGTAGTTTGAACAAGATGGTAGTTCCATTAAAGTTTCAGGGGGAGAAAAATAGTTGAAGGATTCTAGGTTACCAGGAACAAGGCAAGATTAGTCTGCAAAGGATATGCATAGGTTTAAGGAATCAATTTTGAAGAAACATTTTCACTGGTTGCCAAAATGGATGCCATTCAGATGTTTCTCCCCTATGCATTTTTAAGAAAAATAAAAGTCTACCAAATGGATGTTAAGTAAGCATTTTTGAATGGCGAATTAGAAGAAGAAGTTTACATCGAACAACGTGAAGGTTTTCTACTATAAGAAAAAGAAGACTATGTTTGCAAGTTAAAAATGGCTTTGTATGGTCTCAAGCAGGACCCCAGAGCATGGTATGCTCATCTTGAGGTATATCTACGTCAACAAGGGTTCAAGAAAGGTACTGCTAATAGAAATATTTACGTACAAATATATAAAGGTAATTTAATAGTCGCTGAGATATATATGAATGATATAATATTTGGTAGCAATGATGATCGACTAAGTAAGAACTTTGCTACAAAGATGCAAAGTGAGTTCGAGATGTTTTTACTTGGTGAGTTGACATACTTCTTATGGCTTCAAATATCTCAACAAGAGAAAGGAATATTTATATGTCAAGCCAAGTACATCAAGGAAATGCTCAAGAAATTCAAAATGGAAGATTGCAAACCCGTCCTTACTCCGATGGTAATAGGTTGCAAATTGAGCATAAACAACTCATCTAAGGATGTGGATGAGAGGTTGTACAAATTTATGATTGGTAGTATTCTATATGTAACAACATCCTAACCAGATGTTATGCAAGCAGTTGGACAAGTAGCAAGATTCCAAGCAGCACCAAACGAATCACATATTATTACCATCAAAAGAATTCTTCGATATCTAAAGGGAACAATAGAATATGGCTTGAGGTATCCCAAGGGAAACAATCTCATTATTCAAGCATTTATAGATGCAGATTGGGCAGGAAGCGTTGATGATCGTAAGAGTACTAGTGGAGCAACATTCTATCTAGGTGGTTGTCTCATATCATGGTTGAGTAAAAAGAAAACCTCAATCTCATTATCTACAAAGGAAGGATAATACATTGCAGCGACAACTTTTTGTACTCAAGTCCTTTGGATAAAACAAACTTTGCAAGATCTTCAAGTGCAATTCAGTGGGCCTATTCCCATCTTATGTGATAACACCAGTGCCATTAGCATCTCCAAGAATCCTATCATGCATTCAAAAAAAAAACACATTCCGATCAAATATCATTTTGTTAGAGAACAAGTCACTGAAAAGAATATCAAGCTTGAATATGTTGGTACAAAAGAGCAAATCGCTGATATCTTCACTAAACCTTTACCTCGTGAAGCATTTGAATATCTTCACCAGAAGCTTGGGATTCTCCCAAGTTCACAATAGATTTTCCTTATTCAGAAAATAAAGGGGGAGTGGAAGTGTGTATAGGTCCATAGGATGGTTGTGTGTTAGGGGGAGTTACCCTTTGCCATTGATGTCAAAGGGGGAGAAAAGGCAATAGGAAGAGGTGCCCTGATCGCAAGGGGATTACTTGTGTTGCCATCAATGCCAAAGGGAGAGATTATTGATCTAAAGATGATCTGAGGTTGTTATTGATGTCAACCCAAGCAGCACCGAGGATGACCTTGAACTTCCATGGCACATTGGAAATCATCATTCATGGTTTCTCATCTCATAACCATTATAGGAATACTCTACTCAAATATCTTTATATAGGTATATAGCTCTCCTCGTAATTCTTCACGTTTGTAAGTTATTCAAGATTGAAGTTAGTAACCCCAATTAGTGGGCTAAAAAGCCATGGGGTTGTGGCATGGCATTTATCATTGATTTTTATCATTGAATAGTCAATAATTAATAATTTGTTAAGCTCCTAAAATCCCTCCAACATTCTCTATAGAAGCCCCTCTCAACTCTATAAAAAGAAATCTCATATATCCTCCAAAAGTAGTGATCATGGAATTTTTGCTATAAATTTATTTCTCCAAAGTCTTAGATGCTGAAATTAAAACCCATTTGAGCCAAAATCCCAATAAACATCATGATTTCAGATCTTGGTTCACTATATTTTCGGAGATATGATCTGTGGAAGTTACGGTTTTTGCAAGCTCCCGAATTTCATCTCAAATAGGTGACCTTGGGGAAATCGTCTTAACTCTCTATATGAGAAGTGGATTGGAATTATGTAAAAAGTGGTGGATAGTGCATAGACTGTTTTTTTTTGTGTGTATCAATTTCAGATCTGAAGGAGGAAACAGTGACATGTGTCACGCTGTACAAGTTTTCTCTACTGAACTAGTCCATAATTAGGTCATTGTGAGAGATTGGGCATAACTTTTCCTTGAAGAATCCAAATTGGGCCAGACCTATGGCATTGGAAAGAAGACTCAGAGGGATACTTCAAGACTAAATATCACATATTAGGGATCTAAAATCACAGAGATACATTAGATTCAATATCGTGCTCCTAGAAGGCAAGAAAATAAACTAGATCAAGTGCTGTCAAGGGGTGAAAAGGACCAGACTTTCTAGGGCAAGAAAGACTAAGGTGCAGAAAAATGATGCAGCAGAGGTAAGCTCCCGGTAAGTATCTTCTGTAAATGCATGTTCATCTCTCAATTTAATTATGTTCTTTCTATAGTAATTTGTTTTTTTTGTTTAGCACTAACATAAGCTCTATAGGATGAGGTAAGTTTTTCTATTATCATGTCATGGGTATTTCCTTGGAATTTTTTTGTAGGTATTATATATTCATCAAGAGAAGAATCAATGCATAATCTAATGTTCTGAAGAGTGAGAAAGGGTAGCATGACAAGAGCAGCAATCAAGGTGCAAAACAACATCAAGAAGTTCACCACATGAAGTCTTCAAGTGGGAGGCACTACATAGAGTCATTGAAAAGGTATCATTATACAGAGTCATTGTAAAAGCATCATTGTAAAATTTGTACAAGTGTCTATCTGTCAAGAGTTGAAGAGGCAATGTCTGGAGGTCTAAGATCATCATTAGGTGGTTGTGTCATAGTTGGTGTTATGATCTAGTGTGTCTTCTTCTACATCTTTCTATATCATTGTAAATTGGACCATTTTCCTTGGTACGGGAGTCCATTCTTCTTTTATTCTTCTATAGGGTGGTAGGGTGGTGCTAGGATGGTGCATGAAGTCACCAATAGGTTCAAGCCTGTGAAAACTTTAGGGTGGTAGGGTGGTGCTGGGGTGAATTGTAGCTCATTGGGTATTGGGGCATCCGTTCTGTTGACTACTAAAGAATCTCGGGCGTTGGAGCATCCATCTAGTGGGAGTTGGAGAATAATGCTTTTATAGATTCTAGCAAGTTGGAGATTTATTTTCAATTGGAGTTTAAGATTAAAGAATTATTAGAAAAGCGCTCAGGTTGTTTTTGTCTCGGAGGGGGTTTCAACCTTAAAAAACTATGTGCATTTGTGTTCATTTTGTTTACTGCTATCATTGTACAAACATTGATAATAATTGAAGATTAACTAATGCTATGAAAGATTAATAATAATACTAATTTAAAGGAATACTGATTCACCCCCCCTCTCTGTATTTCCAACATTCTCGTGCTACGATATTCCCAAACAACTTTCCTTTGCTAAAAGAGAACTGGGATTTCTTGGGATTTAGAGACACCCATACTTTCTGCATTTCTCAAAGGTGAGGTTTAGGTTTAGGTGTCAATGTGCTCCTCATCTGTTTTGGAGAAATCAATGATATTATCCAAATAAACCACCACAAATTTTCATTCTCTCATACGAATGCTATGTCCATTTCCCTCTTGAAAGTTTTTCCTACGTTTATAAGGCTGAATGGCATCCTTGCATACATGAAAGTCCCACAAGGTGTAGTGAAAGTAGTTTTCTTCTAATCATCGGGATGCACTTCTACTTGATTATACCGTGAAAATCCATCCATCATGGACGTCCAAGAAGAGCCAACTACCTTCTGTAAAATATGATCCATTTTAGGAAAAGGGTAGTTTTCCTTTAAAGAATCTCTGTTGAGGTTCTTGAAATCCACGCACAATCTTATTTCTCCATTCTTCTTCTTAGCATGAACCAGATTTTCCACCCATTATGATTACCTCAATGACACAATGATCTTAGCCCGAATTAACTTCTTCACTTCCTTCTCAAAGGATGGGAGTAGTAGGGGATTGATCTGTCTGATTTTCTACTTACAAGACTTCACACCATTCTTTAAAGGAATATTATGTTGAAAACCATTTACATCAACAGTCTTTAAATCATCATTAGACCAAGAAAAAACTTCTTTATAGGCCTTTAAGAGATTTAGTACCTTTGTTTGTATAAATGAGGGATACATTTTGACAACTTGATCATCTGGGGTTCATCCTTTGAGCCTATATTTCAATCTTCCACCTATTCATGAGCTCCCTTTTCAGCAGGGTTTGAAACCACGCCATTGGACTTAAATAACCTCTCCAAAGGAACTAGACCTCATGGAATGACATTTCTCTTTAGCTGCAGAACTCCATGTCTTGCGATATTTTCCTCCCATGAAGTTGGTTGTTCTTCTGTCACTTCTTATTATTCTTGGTCAATCACAGTGTTTTATAATTCCCCAATGACTTCCATGAAGCACTTGATTTGTTAACCGTATTATAAAACCTGCCAGTGTTTCACATTTTCAGGCACTGATGGTTTGTACCTAACCTCAATTTCATACCTGAGTAGTGAAATTTGTTGTGGCTTGCTAAAGAATTGGCCATTCGATTTCCTTCCCTCATCAAAAATTGAACATTAAAAACTGAGAATAAATTTTCGATTAAGTCCCAAACCTTATTTTTGTAAGCTCTCAGCCGGGGGTGCTTTGTTTGGCATTGTCCTTGATTTGCTTCACTACTAGTTCCGAGTCTCCAAATATAGTGAGGAAGTCACTGTTTAGATTCTTCATTGCTTCCAGGTCTAATAGAAATGCCTTATACTCTACCACAATGTTGTTTGCTTCAAATTATAATTTGAAAGAGAGGGGAATCAAGCTACCCTATGGAGATATAGACAATACCCCTGCTACATTTCCTTCTTTAGAGTTTGCACCATCAAAATACAACTTCTACCTGTGTTTCTTCTAGAATAAAGTCATCTTCTTCTAGCACAAAGCAGGGGCTATCCCTTTCTGTCCCATACACAAGAGCATCATTTGGGCAATCAGCTCTTGTGATTGTTTGAATGATTATGGATTCTCTGTACAGTCTCCTTTCCTCTCCATCAAAGATAGGAATGGTAGTATAAGTAAGATCCATCTTGATGGAACCTCTAATCTTTGATCCCCAAGACCTAGACAAAAGCATACCAAATCTCACAGGGATATCAACAACTACAATGTCCATCACCACACCTTTTACTAGGATTTGGGCCAAATTCACCACCAGGTCCTCGATCATCCCCAAGCACTTGACCCTCTTAGAGTCAAAAGAATAGATATCTTTATATGATCTGGTTATCTCTAGACCCAACTGGTCCATCACTGGTAGTGGCATCAAATTATGAGAAGCTCCTGAGTCCAACATGCAATTATGAAGCAAGAGGTCATGTACTACTAGAGTAACATAAAATGGTGGAGTAGAGGGATCTTGTTCTTCAACATGAGGTCCAAAGACAACCATTGGCCTTTCTTCTTAGAGGTTTAAACTGTCAAGTGGCTGGACTGAAGCAGAAGGAAACATAAACTGAGAGACTTGGGCCTTGTAGGTGGAATGTTTCAAGAGATCGGATAATGGGACATGGATCTTCACTTTCTCAAGCTCTTTGTGAAGGTTAAAGATGGTAGGGCCTTTCTCTACAGTGCTAATTTCTATAGGCTCCTTTTCTTTTTCATGGATGGGTCTACTAGGGGGAGGTGATTTACCTTCTTTGAGGACTTCAAGCTTATAGCAGTTTGGATTTGAGGACACTTTCTTCCTTTGAAATATTGGATCTACATGCCCTTTCCCCTTGTCAACCGGCTTAGGAGGGTCATGGGAGGAAGTTACTTCATTCTGATCTTGTCCTCTCGATCTCTTTCTAGATGATCACATATTGTATTTCTTGTGCAGTTGAGCCAGCATGAAATCAACAAACTATTTGTAGTAATCATCGATCTCATCATCATCCAATGTTGTATCAAGCTCCTCTTCCTCTTCCTCATATGTTCTAAGTTCTTATCCTTCATCAGAGAAAGAGTACTACAAGTTCCCCTGAACATCATTTGTATCTGGTATCTATACCTCCATATCATATTATTTATATAATGGAGGATGGATGTGGTCTTGTTTCTCTTTACTCTCCCTTTGCATTAACTGTAGGGGAGGGCTTTTGTATTGGGGATTGAAACCCTGATTGGCAGCTGGAAAGTTATGTCATTGAACGCTTTTATTTTCCAGCTCCATTTTTATCAGTTTATTTGATAAGTTATTTATCAACTTACCCATCTCCTCTATCCTATGTTCTTGGGACTCTCTCCCACTTAAGGAAGCTGCCTCCTCTTTTCCCTTTTTCTTCTCTCTGGGATCAAATCTGCCTCTTGACTTCCCGATTGAGGCAAAATTTTCTTCTACCTCGAGAGCAACAATTTGATTTGTTTAAGGAACATGCATTCCTCTCTTTGAGTGTGAAGCCAAATTTTGGTTCAAAGGCCCCAACAAAAACTACTCGGGCAACTCCCTGTGGAGGTTTAATCTCAACAGGTAGATTATTGTACAATTTATTAAACATTTTTATAAAATATGAGATATCTTGACCAAATTTCTTCTTTATAGCATTGAACTCATTAATAATGTATCCATGATCTCTATTTTCTCCCCATTTCTGCATAAATGAATTCTCCATTTCTTCCCAAGTGGCAATGGAAGCTTTAGGAAAATATTTGAACCATTTCCTCACTTTCCCATCCAAAGATTGGATGAAAAGCCTCAACACTACGTCTTGGTGCTCGACATTCAAAATTTCAACAAATGCACATAAAATTTCTATGTGTTTCTACACCGATATGTCAAATTCTTCATTGAACCTGGGTAAGAGCTTGAGATATTATTGAGGCATAGAATTTAAGGTTAATGCATGTTTAGGAGAGCATATTTGTTCAACAAGAAAGCTGGGACGTCCATCTGGGTCGGAGTTGATGATACTTGAAATATTGGAGGTGCCTGAGGTATGACCAATGGTAAGACAATTGACTAACAATCGAATAAGAAACTATTCACACTATAGGTAGGGCTGCTTTGGAGTTTATCTTTTATCTCCTCAACTTCCTCTTTGACCTCTAGGGACACGGTACTGAGAAAATGAAAAATTTCTAAAGGATATACCAGAAATCTAGCAGGAAAATTAGAACAATGAACTACAACCTTCTATGAACTAGATGAAGGTCTTTCAGGAAATGAAGAGACAATAACATTACTATTTGGATTCTTTCCAAGTCCTTCTGAATATTATTCTTTTTGGGTTAGATACAAATGGCTTTTTTTGCTGAGAGGTATCTGAGCGGGTATGGGGCCTCATATAAGCCAAATTGATCGGATAAAATTATAGATAGTGGAGTCGCCAAGGTGTTTATAAATGGATTCAGACAATGGAGTTTCCAAGGTGACGGATCTTCAACCCACACTTCCCTTACTCACCTAACAGAGGGAATGCAAATATTTATCGTACGAAGGGGAAATTTTTTCTAATCCGTTCCCCAACAACGATGCCTGAAAGATGTTGAAGCTTTTTGTATCACCTGTCGCACAAGTGATTTAAGAGATATGGTGTTGAAATTTGGTACCGGAGGACAGGTGGTTCCCTAAGGCTTTGATCTTTGGCCTAGGGAAAAGTGTCAAAAAGAATTTAATTCTTCTCGTAAAGTGACTCTATAATTTTTATAAAGTCAAATCTAATTTAAAAGTCAGTTTAAGTGATAAAGTTACTAAAGTCTAATTTTAAAGTGACTTTAATAAAGTCAATGTAAAATTAGAAATGAAAAGTGACATTAGAAATAAATGACTAAGTGGGTCTTTATTAAAGTGGGGTGAATTAAAAAATAGAAAGTGAGATTTAAATGAGCATTTAATCTCAGCCCTAGATCTCAATCTATTTCAGCCATTGGATTTAGGGATTCCCAAAAGTCACTTAGGGTTAGATTAAAGGAGGGAAAGGAGGAAACGGTCATTCATTCTTTCATGAGTAGATTGAGAGAAGGAGAGCAAGAGAGAAAGGGAGATTTCTAGACAGGGAGGAGAAGGAGACAGCAGCTTGGCACACATTCCAAGGCAGCATTTTAGCAAATCCGTACAGCTGAGTTAGCACACAGTGAAAGGCAGAATTTGGGCACAATTTTCTAGAAATCCGTACAGTAAGTGCACAGAAATCGAGGAGCAGAAATCCGTACAGCAAGTGGCTATACCCTGGCACACAAATCGAGGCAAATTGGTACAGCTGTACTGCTGGTTTTTTTTTACACAGAAATCGAGGAAATCCGTACAACGTATTTATGGCAGCTTGCATGCTTTTCTAGGCAGGCCGTACAACAACATTTAAGGTTGAAATTTGGGCACAAAAATTGAGGAGGCCGTACAACATTTGTTGCTGTTCTGTTTTGCTGTTTGCAAGTTTTTCCAGTTGGCTGTGAGGCACGGAAAACGAGATAAGTTATACAAGTTTGCTTGCTGATTTTTTGCTGAATATTTCTCTCATTGTAAAAAAAACATTTTCTAGAAATAAGAAGGAGCTTTCGAACTGGTTTTCCCCAAGAGTTGTAGGGGGTTTTTCCAGGGTCACCTTGACCAAAAATCACTGTGTTTAAATGTGTTGAATGGCTGTTTATGTGCTGATTTTTATTTCTGCATTTTCCAACATTCTGTAAAATTTCCAGAATTTGTGTTTTCAGCAAAATTTATTTTTTTTCAGTTGTTGAATGTATGGATATGGGAAAGGGCATTTAACTATTTTGGAGAAATAAGGTGAAACTGAAAACCAGGGTGGGAAATGAGAAATTTTTACATATGGAAGCTTCCTAGAGACAATCTCTGAGTTGAAGGGAGACCAGTGCCTAAGACATCTTAGAGAGTGTTTGTCAGATTTGTCTTAAATACTTGCAGCACTATAGCTTGTCACGAGAAAGTCAAATTGGATTGATTTAGAACCATTCATAAAGATACAATATATGAAGTATCTTGTACATAGGAGTACTCACAAAATAATATTCAACTCACAGGTGGCCAAATAAGATTAAGAACATGCAACGATTTAATTGTTGAAACATAGGTAATGGGAGAAGATAGTAGAATAGGAGTCCATCATATAATGCTTAAGGCCTAAGAATTATATATCTCAAGACTCAGAGAGAAACGAGAGAGGGGAATATCTATGGAATACTGAGATACATGGAGCACTGTTTAAAGATTTAGTTCCTACAACAATGCAGACATTATCCACCAATGTTTTGATTTAATGAATTTGCATATGAAGGAAATACATCTAATTGCTACTTAACATGTAATATGAGAAGTACATTTAACACATGATAATACAGAGAGAGAAGAACATATTGCAAATCTAATAGGTTGGAACCACTTGAAACTTTGTGTTAATCTCTTGAGAAAAAACTAACATATAAGGAGATTCAGACATGCCTTTAGGAAAACAAGGAAAAGGTCCCGTAAGAGGGAATCTTTCCCAAAAATTTTGAACCTCCTTTAAGTGTTTCTTCCCCTCTTTTATAAGGAGATGAAGATCTTGAAAACAATTTCAAAATATGTCAGGCTGAGCTCCAGATGTCCGATCGACTAGCTGTCTCGGCATGCCAAGGCTGTGTCACTCGAATCATTGAAACATAAGATTATTTTCTTTAAAATACAATCGAAATAGAATAACAAAAACAACAGAATTAACAAAACATGTTAAAACAAAATAATGATTATATCAAAATATCTCCACGCCACATCTTGTGATGGCTTCTGAACAAGCCATTCTCTACCACATTATGCCTTTTTGATTACTGTACCAGTTCCCATGTCACTTTCTTCCTAAACTGAATGAACTTCCCAATTTCCAGAGTTGGGAGCAATTAATAATGATGGCCTCTGTGTTGATCGGGAATCATAGCTTCTGACTCATCCATCCCTCTAAAATTCATGATTCATGCTACTAGAGCCCAATATGCCCTGTAGTGTCGCTATAGTGCAATATCCGAGAAGTCCCATATCGAAAAATTCATAGTGGTGTGGAATTCAAATCCATCGATTGCCGATAGCCATCTGTTCTTTTCCTCTGATCCTGCGCCCTTGGTTCTTTGGCTGTTCTCATGACCATGGGCCAACCCTTATATCAAAGCCCCCTTATCAACGATTTTCAAGTGACCACTACTGCAAAATGTCGATATCCATCAGCCTCCGGTATGCGATGTGCGATGTGATGTCATCATTGCCACGTGGAACTTCCTGAGTGGTGACATGTGTCACCCTTTTTTGGCCTCTTATGACCCTTGAAAATGCCGAATCTTCTTGCCATATGTCCACCGTAAAGCCACATCATGATGATGTCAGCCGCCACGTAGCTTATTAGAACCAATCTATTAATTTTAGGTATGTTCTATGCTGAGAGAAATTTACTTCAATTTTTCACGTTAACTCAATATCAATTCCAGATTAGCAATCACATTTAGCATGATAGTAAAATGTAGATAGAACATAAACATAAATTGCAGAAGACAAGCTAAGACAAGAGGACACAAGATGTGGCGCCAGCGAGGGACAATCCCCAATGCGGGGAAACCCTTGATCAATTCTTCTTATTTTCTTCTATAGTTCAACAGAGAGAGATAGAACATATACATCAGAAGTCAACTTTTGACTTGCCATAATAAGAGCAGAGAACTTCACTAAGAAGATGAACACATGTGGTAGCTAATCTGAACTTAGGTGAAGGCATACTACTTCAACTGATCCTCCAAGGTGACTCCATCAACATGCTACACCTCACTGTGATGTACCTCACTGTGCTGCACCTAATCATCATGTTGAACCTCATTACTATGCCGCACTCATCATATTGTTGCACCTTATCATCATGCTGCACCTCACTGTGCTACATCATCATGCTGCACCTCACTGTGTTGCATCATCATGCTGCACCTCACTGTGCTTCATCATCATGCTGCACCTCACTGTGCCCATGATGCTGCATCTCATTGCAGCATCATCATCACCGTGCTGCACTTTGTTACAAATGCACACATCATGCTATGCTACACTTCATCACTATGCCCATCATCATGCATCAACATTCAACATCATGCTGCACTTTATTACAATGCTGTCACATCTTATCATATCATGCTTGTTATGAAACCAACTCAAAAAGATAGAAAAGATAGTTGAACGCCTTAGAATTTAGCCTCTTCGAGGGGGAAACCTCCTTTACATTACACAAATGAACAATTTTTGGATGATTCAAATGACAAAACCTCCTTTCTATATATAGGAGTATAAGGGGTCACAATATAACCAAGCCGACCTAA
>APFE031391391.1:33443-108814 GCA_000404065.3 Pinus taeda
CAAAAATTAAAAAAAAACTACACACCTTTTTTTCACTTTGTAGGAGCTTGATATTGAATCTGATGTATCTCTGTAATTTTGGATCATCCAGTTCTAAAATTGCGATCTACAATAGCCCTCTGTGTCCTCTTTCCAATGCCACTAGTCTGATTGAATTTAGATTCTCTAAGGCAAAGTTATGTACAATCTCCCTAGATGACCTGATTATAGACCTTTCCAGAAGAGCGAACTTGTATGAAGTGCCACGTGTCACTGTTTTGACCTTAGTACCCAAAAAATATACACAGGAAACTACAGTCTATCCTCTTTTTGTAAATTCTTACGAAATTTCAATCTGATGCTCGAAACAAAAGTTATGACGATTTTCCCAATGTCACTTGTTTGGAATGTAATTCAGGAGTATGCAAAAAGGCCAAATTCCTCAGATCATATCTCCGCAAATATTGTACGAAAAGCTCTGAAATTTGGAATCGAGGTTCAACGTTATTTCATCTCAAATGGGTTTGTTTTGTTTTTTGTTTTTGTTTTTGTTTTTTTTGTTTTTTGTTTTTTGTTTTTTGTTTTTTTGTTTTGTTTTTGTTTTTGTTTTGTTTTGTTTTTTGTTTTTTTTTGTTTTTTTCACTTTTGAAACTTTGTAGACAAAAAGTTATAGTGAAAATGCCACGATGACCTATTTGGAGCAGTGAAACCCTAGAATCCAAAGCTCTGATACCAAATGTTATGAAACCAGCTCACAAAAAGATAGAAAAGATAGTTGAACGCCTTAGAATTCAGCCTCTTCAAGGGGGTAACCTCCTTTACATTACACAAATGAACAATTCTTGGATGATTCAAAAGATAAAACCTCCTTTCTATATATAGGAGTCTAAGGGGTCACAATATAACCAAGGCGACCTAACAATAATAATATAAAGGCACAAAAATAACAATAGAGGGATTCTATGGGGCATAGTAATAATAATATGGGGATAATAGGGGCACAACAATATTAATAAGGGATACAACTACAATATTAATGGGGACATCACTAGTATTATAGGGACCTAACAATGCTACTGCACTGCATTAGTTCACTGTTAGGGGATTCTCTGTTTGCTGCATTGCTGGACGACATTCTAACAACAAATTGGACAACCTTCACAATGTGGTCATGGACTGGTTAGAGCATCAATGACAGTCCTACCAAGCCTCACACATCAGCTGCAACATCTCTCCCAAGGCTATGGTCACCCTTATCGAGAACTCCTAAACCCCACATTGGCTTGTCATACCCCAATAGTCAACACCAGGCCTTACACCCTCCTTGTTGGCCTTAACGTAGACCTGTAGGTGTATAAGGGGCTACAAATTTATACAACAAGCATATCCCTTTCTGTGATAGCCCTTTCCAAGGGACCTAACCCCATGAAACAACTCCTCATGCATTTTGCCCTCAAGAATAGCCTGCGACATCTAAGACAACCTCTTGGCCTCCATCAAAGTGACCCAAAAAGAAACCACTACTCCAGCAGTTAACTCAATCTCCAACGAGGAACTCATACCTCCTACATGCTGTCTTAGAGCCTCCCTCTCTTGTTGCAGCTAGGGTAATTTCCTAGCTTTCATTATGACTACTATGAGGGCTACTGTAGATCTTCACGAGGACCCTTTTTTTTCTTGACTGCGTCTAGGGGTAGTTAAGGGCTCCTCTACCCAGCGTGAAAGGATCCTACATAATACTGCATAGAACCTTCATTTTAGGGCAACATATAGTCTTCTAGTGACTATTGTTAGGTGACATCTCCTTGCTACATGGATAGGTCTCCTCTACTGCATAAAATCCATTTAGACTTGCAGCTAGGGCATTCTTCCTTCATGACTGCGTTTAGGGCATCCTTAGGGAAGCGGTTAGGGCTTCTTCATACCAGTAGTTATCCTTCTCTATGATAGTGTAGAGCCTTGCCCATGATAACACTAAGGCTTCTTCCATGGCTGCATTATGCTTCTCCATTAGGGCAACATTGCCTCTTAGGATATCTCCTCCCACCAAAACCCAAAGACAAGTGGAGAGGAAGAGATCACAAGAAGAGTGCATGAAAATGACTAGCAAACCACCTCTTTTTATACTAAAACGTTGAGCACAAGTGGGGGCAATTTGGTTGCTGGCCGACCTTGACGAATTGTCCCATAACACAAATAAATTCATATCTCCATGAATACATGTTAGAATCGGATGATATTTAGATCAATACTACACCTCTCGATGAGAGGAATTCAAGAAAAATATCAACCGTCATAAATAAGACGACCCACATGGAGTTTTGCCCTAGTTTCCAATTTTAACAGTCCCTCTCAACTAGGGAGAACTCCATCTGCTAATCCATCTGCCAGACAGTACTATCTCTGCCATTAGTGCCCTGCACTACTCTGCTCTTCTCTTCTCTACTGAAATAAGAAGAATAAGAGGTGATTGAGAATGTATCATACCATCCTCTACTGACCCGAAGTCAGTCCCATATAAAAGAGAGTGTCTCATACCACTCTTACTAATCCGAAATCAGTTCCAAATAAAGAAAGTGTATCATACTACTCTTACTGATCTGACATCAGTTCCAAAAGAGAGTGAGTTATATCACTCTTACTGAACCGAAGTCAGTTCCAAAGGAGAGTGATTTATATCACTCTCACTGACCTAAAGTTAGTTCTAATTTATCCCAAATCAAAATCATCCTAACATAAGGAGTACAGTAGTAACACAATGCGTCCATCGGTACTACTATGGTCCCTATCCTCATTTCACTACTTATTGGTCAGATGAGAGGTAATTCCCATGATTCCCAGACTGCATGGGTAGTATGTCTCAGTGAGAGAAGGATGAACCACTCATCCTGCCTACATGTCGCCAGGGGTAACCCAGGGGAAGGCTGAACCACTCACCTTGTACATAACAAATCACTAGGTGAAGTATGAAACCCTCACCCTATGACCATGTCTCAATAGGAGAACGATGAACCATTCATCCTGCCTACGTAGCAAACCACTAGGGGAAGGCTAAAACACTCACCCTATGGTTTCTCATCGCTCCAAGGTGTACCCCCAAGCCCCCCGAAGCTCCCAAAGCTCAATGTCCATATCATACAAGACCCTTAGGAGAGAGTCTCTCCACGACTCCTAGTCATTCTCAGAAAGTCAAGAATTTGACCTTTCCCAGGGGCTTTAACAGAATATCGATGACCTACACATCAGTCCCAGTGCAATGGAGCCTTATTTCTCCTTGATGTACCATATCCCAGATAAAGTGGTACCTGATGTCTATATGCTTGGAGCGATCAAAGAACATGAGATTCGAAACCACACTGGTTGGTTCGAAACGATGAACCACACTGGTTGGTTCGAAACGCGTTGACAAATTATTATTTATGTGATTTCGCCGAAAATTCTCTAAACAATGTTATGGATCACAGAAGTCTAAATTCCTTAACATGAGATTCCTTAACAATCAAATCTCCCTATGGTTGTCATAGAAGATCATGATCATATCCAACATGTGTCCAAACAAGTCACTTAAGAGCTTCCACAACCAGATAGCTTTGCACAAGGTCATACTCGCAGCTATGTATCCGGCTTCAGTGGTTCTCAAAACAACCGTCTTCTGCTTCCTTCTCATCTAGGATATCAAAGCAGAACCTAAGGAGAACCAAGTTCACTCAGAAGTGCTCTTGCGATCCTCCACATTGCCTGCTTAATCAACATTAGAATAATCATGCAGCTTCATATTTCTGGCAGTGTATCTCAATCCATGAGAGATTGTACCTTGAAGATATCTCAGAAGATTCTTGGCACCGGTCCAGTGAAGCTCAACCATATATGAGCCCAACATGCTAACCACAAAACATATATCTATAGGAGAGTTCACCAAGAACATCAATGCGAATGAGTTTATGAAATTTAGAGGCATTTCCCAAATCAGGTTCGGCATATAACTTTTGAAATTTAAGCTTCATCGAGGTAGTCACGGTCTTGTAGTTTTGGAATCCAAGTCCCTCTTACTTTTGCAAATGAGAGGGTCTGCACCTGTCAGAAAGAGGTCGTCCACATAAGGTACCAGTATGAGAGGTCTATCATCCACAACCTTCAAGCAATGGTTTGGATCGGATTCACTCCTAGTGAATCTCAGCTTCATTAGACAACTGTTTATCCTTTCATACCAAGCCCAGGATGGTTACTTCAAGCCATAGAGGGATTTCTTCCACATGCATACATGAGATTCCTGATCATGAATCTCAAACCCCTCGGGTTCTTCCAAATCTATGGACTTGCTACATGAGGGGAATGGTCTCCTTGTAATTTTTCCTTCAGTACATCTCAGACATGTACCTCCATGCTCTTATCGAATTCATGCATCCCTGTCACCATCTGTCTCACACTGGGTAGGGCCCCATAATGAGCAGAACTCCATTGTTATAAAAGAGATTTGTCAACCGACATGGTCCCCAATGGACTTCCTGCAACTTGATACAAATTTCCAACCCTGAACTCAAAATCATCTTTAAAAATTCCTTATACACATATGTACCTTTCCATTAATGAATGCCACCCTGAAACCTTTGACTTCCATTGCCAAAATGGACACCAGGTTCTTATTGAGATCTGGTACATAAAGAACTTCTTGTAATGAATCATGCTATCCTTATTCAATTGAAGAGTAGCATTCCCTACACCCTTTCCGGGATAGGTGGCATTGAATCCAAGTATAATCTCCACGATTGTTTCCTTCTCTATCAAGTTAGAGAGAGCTTCCTTCTATCCGATGAAGTGCCTTAAAGCACTACTATCAATAAGCCGGATTCCCAAAGAGTCTGGAGGAGAAGTAGGGGAGAGGGCCAATATAAGATAATACTTCTTTAGCTTATCAGAAACAACATTTGATTCTTCATACCTGGAGATCGTTGCTTTCTTTGAAGAGTCGGCCATTTCCTTGATGATCTGCATTCCTTTTTTCCATTGTACCTGTCATTCCTTCAATAATTGAAGATGCCGCTGGAATGATTGTTATCATCATCAAGTGATGTCTCCCTTCTATTTGGACACTCCCTCACATAATGGCCAAAATGATTGCAAGCAAGGCATCTGCCTTTCCTTCCACCCTTAGATCCGGACTTCCCATTGAAGTGATATTTAGGTAAGCCATCAAATGCTTTTGCTGCGCCATTCAGATAATATTCTCTACTTTGACTTCACCCTTGGTGAATTTGAAGTGGGATGAGGAACCCATTGAGCCTTTTGTCCTTTCCAATCGTCTTCGGTGATTGCTCTTTCACTCTTGCTTGGGCTTTGTCTTCACCTCACCTCTGATACCATGTTAATTTTAGGTATGTTCTATGCTGAGAGAAATTTACTTCAATTTTTCACATTAACTCAATATCAATTCCAGATTAAAAATCAAATTTAGCATGATAGTAAAATGCAGATAGAACATAAACACAAATTGTAGAAGACTAGCCAAGACAAGAGGACACAAGATGTGGCGCTAGCCAGGGAAAAACCCCAATGTGGGGAAACCATTGATCAATCCTTCTTATGTTCTTCAATAGTTCAACAGAGAGAGATAATACATATACATCAGAAGTCAACATTTTGACTTGTCATAATAAAAGCAGAGGTCTTCACTAAGAAGATGAACACATGAGGCATCTGATCTAAACTCAGATGAAGGCATATTGCTTCAACTGATGCTCCAAGGTGACTCCATCACCATGCTACACCTCACTGTGTTGTACCTCACTGTCCTGCACCCAATGATCATGCTGTACCTCATTACTATGTTGCACTAATCATACTACTGCACCTTATCATCATGGTGCACCTCACTATGTTGCATCATCATGCTTCACCTCATTGTGCCCATCATGTTGCATCTCATTGCAACATTCATCATCACTATGTTGCACTTTTTTACACTTGTTCTGCACACATCATACTCTGCTACACTTCATCACTATGCCCATCATCATGCAACAACATTCAACATCATGTTGCACTTTATTACAATGCTGTCATATCTTATCATATCATGCTACTGCACTGCATTAGTTCGCTGTTAGGGTATTCTCTATTTGCTGCATTGCTAGACGACAATCTAGCAGTAGATTAGACAACCTTCACAATGTGGTCATGGACTGGTTAGATCATCAATGACAATCCTACCAGCCCTCACACATTAGCTGCAACATCCATCCCAAGGATACGGTCACCCTTCTCCAGCACTCCTAAATCCAACATTGGCGAGTCATACCCCAACTGTCACAACCAGGCCTTACGCCCTCCTTGTTGGCCTTAACGTAGACCTATAGGCGTATAAGGGTCTGCAACTTGCTACAACAAACCTATCCCTTACTGCAGTAGCTCTTTCCAAGGGATCTAACCTCATGAAAGAAATCCTCATGCCTTCGACCCTTAAGAATAGCCTAATGCATCCAAGACAACCTCTTGGCCTCCATCAAAGTGACCCAAAAACAAACCATTTCTCCAATAGTTAACTCAGCCTCCAACGAGGAATCCATGCCTCCTCCATGTTGCCTTAGAGCCTCCCTCTCTTACTGTGGCTAGGGAAATTTCCGAGCTTTCATTATAACTGCTATTAGGGCTGCTGTAAGATCTTCACAAGGACCCTTTTTCATCTTGACTGCATCTAAGGGTAGTTAAGGGCTCCTCTTCCCAGTGTGAAAGGATCCTACATAATGCTGCATAAAACCTTTATTTTAGGGCAACATAGAGGCTTATAGTGACTATAGTTAGGTGACATCTCCTTGCTATGTGGACAAGTCTCCTCTGCTGCATAAACTCCCTTTAGACCTATGGCTAGGGAATTTTTCCTTCAAGATTGCGTTTAGGACATCATTAGGGCAGTGGTTAGGGCTTCTTCATACCAATGTTTAGCCTTCTCCATGATAACACTAAGGCTTCTTAGATGGCTACATTAGGCTTCTCCATTAGGGAAGCATTGTCTCTTAGGATCTCTCCTGCCACCAAAATCCAAAGACAAGTGGAGAGGAAGATATCATAAGAAGAGTGTATGCAAATGGCTAGCAAGCCACCTCTTTTTATACTAAAACGTTGAGCATAAATGGGGACAATTTGGTTGCTAGACGACCTTGAAGAATTGTCCCATAACACAAATAAATTCATATCTCCATGAATACATGTCTGAATCGGATGACCTTTAGATCAATCCTACACCTCTCAACGAGAGGAATCCAAGAAAAATATCAGCTACCATAAATATGATGACCCACATGGAGTTTGGCCCTAGTTGCCAATTTTAACAAAATCACTGTTCAACACGTGTCCCTTATCGGAACCAATTTTTGTTCACCATGTGTCCCTTATCGGAACCAATCTCTATTTGCCAAGCATCCCGTTAGAGGAGAGGGAATAGGCCCGAACCTGCTCTATTTTTTTGCTAAAATCCTTTGTTAATTCATCTTCAGTCTTTCTTGGCACTTCAACAATGAAGGCATAATTCCGACAATTTAACACCATCGGTGTTTTCCGATCACAACTTTATTAAGGTTGACATTTTGAAAATGCCGATTGCTGATATGGGATATGGCCTGGTCTTGCCAACTGCCGATAGTCGATTTGACCTTGTGCCTTTCCTCTGATATGTAATCACTGACGTGCCATGAACCTCCGATTGCCGATTGGTGATATTCTCTAGATCTCCAATATGCGACTGCTGATATGCCATGTTACTTGATCCTCCTATATATGATCGTCGATATGCCATGATCCCTGATCCTTCGATATGTGGTTACCGATGTGCCAAGACCTATGATATTGTGACCGCTGATGTGCCGTGACCTATGATATTGCGATCTTCGATATTCTGACATGCCTTCACAAGGCTTCAATCCTTGAAATTTCAAGAGACCATAAATTGTGATCCAGGAGTCCATTTTTGCACATCCACATACTTTTGGAAATCTTGTTCAAAGAACTTTCCAATGGAGAGGATCTGATTGGGCTTTGAGTGCTTCTATGTATTAGAAGATGGCTGCCAACCTCTCTGCCCCTTTGCACTATTTTTACAACTGGAACATATTTTGTAGAGGGTGATAACATATCCCATGGATCCCATGGACCCCTTGGATTCTCCTCCATGTGACCCTCCTGCCGTGAAGAGGCCACTTTGGCTTCGTGACACATTACAAGATGCTAAGAGAAAAATTCCCGCCAAAGGGACCTTTAGAGAGAGTAAGAAGCCATGCAGGTACCAAGGATATGTTGTAGAAATGAGAGATATGATTCAATAAGAGCCTTCCACCTTTAAAGAAGTCGTGAAAGAACAAGTCTGGAAGGGTGCTATGGCCATAGAATATGAGTCAGTTATGAAGAACAATGTATGGGATGTTGTGTCGAGACTGAAAGGGAAATCTGTGGTGACTTGAAAATGGCTCTACAAGATCAAGAATGGGGTTGGTGGAAGCATTGAAAAATAAAAGGCAAGGTTTGTATCTTGAGGGTTCTAGAAAAAAGAGAGAATATTATGATGATATATTTGCTCCAATCACTAACTACACCACCATTCGATCCATTGTTACAATTGCAGCTAGTCAGGGTTGGACTCTTTGTTGAAATGTGTAACTAAGTTCGGTCTTCATAATGTCTAGTGTAATCACGATTTTATGTATTTGATGTAAAGAGAAAAATAAAATTATTATTATTATTTTGAAGCATGGGTTTCATGCTCAAGGTTATTTTATTTGTAGGTCAAGCACCCATTGAGTGCTTCTATGTTTTGTCATTAAGTCAAGAAGTCATATTAATATGAAAATACCCTATTAGGGCATCTTATATCATGTAAAAGAAACTTATTTGAGTCATAAAAGTGTCATAAAGACCCTCTAAGATCTAGCCAACCTACAAAAGTCAAGTTGACCTATAAAGAATTGAATTCATCCTCCAAGAAGTAACAAGTTAGCCTCATTAGGGCCATTTAACCACCATGAAAAGCTTATATATAAGGAAGAAATTGATCTCATCAAAATATCATTCATCAAGTTTGTTGAAGCACAAGAGAATAAGCACAATAGCCAATGAAAAAGAGGAAAAAAAGGAGGAAGAGTGAGGTACTAATGATCCAGGTGGATATTGATGGCCACCCTCCTATTCCACCTAGACCCCCCAGTTAGTTTCATCTATTTCCTTGTTCATTTTAGCATTACTATTTTTAGTAGTTTTCAGGTTGTGAACTTCTGGAGTAGTGTTGACCCCCTAAACGATGTTGTTTTGGGGTCAGTGGCAAGCCCATAGCCATAGGTAGAGGCCTACGGTGAAACCTGTAGTACTTAGAGATACATTTACAACAAGGTATTGTACGTGCCAAACAAAGATAATATGACCAAGTTACGACCTCGAGAAGTTGGCTGCCAAACTAACCCCAACGGGGCCCACAAAATCTTGGCGTTACATCTCCTGGGGTTAGGGTTTTGGTTGTTTAGGGTGTTCTCATGTTTTCCAATAATAAATAGGCCCTTGAGCCTCATTGTAACACAATTCAGAGGCATGTAGCCACCACATCTCTTCTCAGAGATAAGCTATCATCGCCCGAGGTATCTTAGTTCCATTCTGTTTGTAAGCATAGTTCAATATTTTTCTATTAATGAAATGAAGTGTTTTTTCTACTACATCTCTGTGTTTATGATTATATCTATAAGTTTTTGCATTCCTATTTAAGTTTGGATCGGTGGTATCAGAGTGGTCTTCTCTTTCTCTATTTTTCTTTTCATGTCCCTAACGAGGTAAGGGTATAAGGAGTTAGGGCTTGATCTGGTTGAACCATTGGAAGATCAACCTCGTAAAACACGATGACCTCCCATGGCGGAAGAAAAGAAAGATGAGGGGCCAGGAGATCCTTTCAAAATGTTGCTTGAGCAAGCTCTCGAGTGACAGAGGGATGCGATGATGGATAACTTTTCCCAGATCCTTCGACGGCTACCCACGGGCAACGCATCTTCATCCAACAACCACTTTGGAGGCGCCACTACTTTTAAGGTACAAGTTAACTTCAATTTTCCCATATTTGAAGGATTGATAGATGCAAACACCATAGATAAATGGTTAAATCTATTGGAAAGATATTTTTCAGCTCATAAACTTTCCAATCAGGAAAATATTACTTTTTCACTTCTTAAATCCGCCCCACATGTCAAGGATTGGTGGGAAACCTACTGTGAACAAAAGGACAAGAGTGAACCCTCATTGTTTTCAGTTGTAGCCACTTGGAATTTTTTTGAGACACCATCAAGGAGGAATATTACCCCATCGGGAGATATGAAGACAAATACATAAAGTGGACCATGCTACGACAGGGAAGGGACCGAGATGTGCTAGAGTTCACAAATACTTTCCATACCCTTTGCACGAAGCTGGGTATCAAGGATACTGAGCAGAATTTTGTGCTCAAGTACCATAGCTATCTACACAAGTACATGTAGGACGAGATGGAGTTCCTAGACATTTCCTTGCTTGGCATGGCGTATCGGTACATTGTCACGATTGAGCAGAAGTTTAAACAAAAGAAGTGTGACTTTGGATCTATGAATCCAAAGCAAGGAAAAGGCATCCCCAAACCATAGAACAAAGGACTAAGCCAAGGCAATGCTACTCAGTATGTCCCTCCGAAGCCACAAGCAAAGAACAACACCCCAAAAATGAAGAAGGACACGGGAAAATGGTGTTAGTTCGATAAGAGCTCCACTCACAATAAAAGTGAGTGTCAGGACAAGCAGTCATTGGTGGCCGAGCTGAAGGCTTCCAAATTAGATGTAAGTTCCAACTTTGAATCAGAACCCAATAAGGGAACTGACAAAGGGAAGCAGATCATTGATGTGGAGCCTAGTGCCACCGTGGCCACCACCAACATCCAAAGGATTGAGCTTGAAGATCCAAAGGAGGGGGAACGCCTCTTCCACTCACAAATGTGGGTGAAGGGTTCTCTGTTGTAGTTCATTTTCGACAATGGGAGCAAAAAAACTTCATTTCAGCAGAGGTCATGAAGCAACTGGGCCTAAATACTATAGCCCATCCACATTCGTACACCATCGGGTGGCTTCACCAAGGACGAGATCTTTGTGTCAGCTAGCAGTGTCTCCTTCCCTACAACATCAAGCCCTTCATGAATGAGGTACTGTGCGGCGTTTCTCCTCTTGAAGTTTGTGATGTATTGTTAGGACAACCATATTTATGGAAGTGACATGTTATATATGGGTCTAGAACTCGCTCTATGACTATTACTTTTACTAATAAGTTGTACATGATACCAGAGGAAGCCCCACCTACCGCCATCTCTTCTATCATTGCAAAGTAATGGAGTAAGATCATTTCCCAGACCAAGAAATTTGTTTTCCTTATGATTCACACCTAGGCAAGAAGAAGGTTGTGGCCACAGATTCCAAGAAGGGCTCCTCTGCCCAACAACAATAGATGGACAAGGTCATGGAGGAGTATAGGGATATTTTCGCCTCACCCACAAGGGTACCTCTTCACTGTCAGGTCAAGCACTTCATTGATCTGACCCTGGGTGTGCCGTTGCCCAGTGGACCGATCTATCGATGCTCTATTATGGAGAACGATGAGATCAAGAGGCAGATTCAGGAAACATTACAGAAAGGGCACATCAGGCCAAGCTCATCACCTTGTGGGAGCCCGATTGTATTGGTGTAGAAGAAGGATGGGACCTGGAGGCTCTATATTGATTATCAGGCACTGAACCAGGTCACTGTCCAGAATATGTACCCAATCCCGTATATTGATTACTTTCTGGACCAGCTCACGGGGCCAAATATTTCAGCAAGATAGACTTGAAGTTAGGTTATCACTAGGTTCCTATCAAACCCTCTGATGTGTGGAAGATTGCCTTCAAATCCAAGGAGGGCCTTTTTGAATGGTTGGTCATGCTGTTCATATTGACGAACACCCCTGCAACCTTCATGAGACTGATGGATGACATATTGTGACCTTTCACCAATGCATTCGTGGTGGTGTATTTAGATGACATATTGTTCTTCAGCCAAATTTGGGAAGAGAACCTCCACCATATTCGATAGGTCCTTCAAACCCTGCACCAACATAAGCTGTGTGCTAACTTGGAGAAATGCACCTTTGGCCTGACCCAGGTTCAATATCTGGGTTACATCATTGATGAGAAGGGTGTCCATGTGGACCCATCCAAGATACAAGTCATTCAGGATTGGCCAGAACCAACCACTCTAATAGAGCTCCGCACCTTTTTGGGTCTTGCCAATTTCTACTGTAAGTTCATGTTAGGGTTCTCTCATATCACTCGACCTTTAAGTCAAGTCACCAAGGGCTGAGCGAAAGCAAATTTTTTTTGGTCAGAAACCTAGCAATAAGCATTCTTAGAGTTGAAGGATCTCCTCTGTTCTACACCAATGCTCACATTACCAGAACTGCAACAACCATTTGAGATTGAGACATATGCTTCCGACTATGATATTGGTGCAGTTCTTACTCAACATGGGCATCCAATGGCTTACCACAGTGAGACACTTTCAGACACTGTCCGGAAGTACCCCACTTATGAAAAATAAATATATTCCATTATGCAGGTCTGTCATCAATGGAAGCATTACATTATGGGGAAGGAAACAGTCATCCACACAGACCACCGACCTCCATAGTTCATACAACCACAAGGGAAGTTGTACAATGATCACCATCAGAAATGGTCCACCTATTTGCAACAGTTCCATTTGAACATTAAGTATAATTAGGGAAACACCAGTAATGTTACTAATTGCCTCAGACGACCCCCGATCATGTCATTGATCACTATGCTCGACTCCTGTGGGCACGAGACATCGGGGTGGCCACATATTTACAAGGGCATTCTAGAATTCGGCAACATATACCAGATACTCCTGGAATGGAAGCAAGTTATAAATTTTCACCTTCAGGATGCACTGTTATGCCACCTGGGACACATATGTGTTCCTTCAAGTGAGAGTGCAAAGATGATTTCGGAGGCACAATACAGTCAGGTCGCTGGACATTTCGGAGTAGAGAAAACAATGGTGGTATTGAAAAAGTATTTTTATTGGCCTACACCACAGCCAAACCAACCATCAAGAAGCAAGGCCTGTATGCTCCTCTACCTACTCCTAGTTGGCCTTGGGAATCTGTCTCCATGGATTACATGTCGGGCCTTCCTTCTACTAAGCACAGAAATGATTTCATTTTCGTGCTTGTCGACAGATTCTCTAAGGTGGCCATCACAAAGGTCTGCAAAAAGAGTATCACAACAAAGGCCACTGCTAAGCTCTTCTTTGAGCGAGTATGGGTACACTTTGGGATCCCACAGTCCATTGTCTCATATCGGGACAACAAATTCTTGAGTGCATTTTGGTCAAGTCTCTAGTCGATGCTGGATACAAAACCTACTAAGTCTACGACTTTCCATCTCCAAATTGATGGCCAAACAGAGGTTGTGAACATGATGATTGCACACATTCTGCACATGTACAACTCAAAGAATCCATGCATGTGGGATGAAAGTCTCCCCTATGTCCAACACAGCTACAATAGAGCTCTCCATAGCTCAACATGCCACAACCCCTTTCAGGTAGGGCTGGGATTTCAGCAATTATGCCCCATTGATGTGGCCATACCATTTGCAGCCACTTAGGTAGATTTGACTCACGTTTAGTCCGAAGCTGAAAGGGCTAACAACTTCATTGAGCGCATTCAACACATCGAACAACAAGTCCATGATATATTTTGCCGAGCCAAGGCTAAGTACAACCAATGCCATGATCAACATCGAGTGCCGTACAAGTTCCAGGTAGGCGAAAAAGTTTGGCTACATTTGCAGAAGGAACACCTTGCTAGACCCTACTGCAAGCTTCACTTGCTCTGATATGGGTCATACACCATCAAAAAGGCCATCGGTGACAATTCCTTCATGCTCAACATACCACAGTTCCTTGGTCTGCACCTAATGTTCAATGTAGATATCCTTCAACCATACTTTCCACCATTGTCAGACACATTTGACATTGCAAAACAACTCACACCAACAAAGCTCAACCCAGACTGCATGGAATAGGCCACAACTGATCAGATCATGGAAACACAAATCAAGAACACTGGCCAACAGAGGATGCATCTATATCGAGTTGTCAAAGTAGGACAATTCCTTCACCAGGGCAGGTGGTTCACCAAGGACCACATTCAACCAAAAATTTCTCACATCGTGGAGGCTCTACATGCAATGGGGACCATTGCTTTCTAAGGGGGGAGGAATGATCCAAGTGGATATTGGTGGCAACCTGCCTATTCCACCTAGACCCCCCAGTCAGTTTCATCTATTTCCTTGTTCATTTCAGCATTTACTATTTTTAGCAGTTTTTCGGGTCCTGAACTTCCAGAGCAGTTTTGACCCCCTAAACGACATTTTTTGGGGTTCACAACAAGCCCATAGCCATAGGCATGGGCTAGTGGTGAAACCTATAGTACTCAGAGAGACCTTTCCAACAAGATATCGTATGCGCCAAACGAAGATAATATGACCAAGTTACGACCCCAGGAAGTTGTCTGCCCAACCAACCCGAACTGGGCTCACAAACTCTTGGAATTACATCTCCTGGGGTTGGGGTTTTGGTTGTTTAGGGTTTTATCATGTTTTCCAATAATAAATAGGCCCTTGAGCCTCATTGTAACATAGTTTAGAGGCATGTATCTGCCACATCTCTTCTCACAGATAAGCTACCATCGCCCGAGCTATCTTAGTTCTAATATGTTTGTAAGCATAGTTCAATATTTTTCTATTAATGAAATGAAGTGCTTTTCTGCTGCATCTTTGTGTTTATGATTATATGGATAAGTTTTTGCATTCTTGTTTAAGTTTCAATCAAGTAAAGGACTATTTTTAGGCAAATATATTTCGCATGTGCGAAGGAACTAGGGCAAATTCTGTTTCAACATGACTGAATTGCAGACACACAAAGGAGCTGAATCTAGTGCCAAAAGGAGTCAAGTTTGTAGGCTGAATTTCCAAGGAAGAGAAGGCTAACCAAGCGAAGGAGAAAGGAGGAAAATTCACCATTATTTTCTCACACATGCCAAACTAGGGTGTCTACAGTAGAAGCCAAAATTTCAGTCTTGAAGCAGCAGGCCGAAATTCTGAAAAAGAGTTGAAATCTGAAGTATTGGAGAAAGTTTGATTGGAATTGACTTTGTAGAAGAGAAACTCATCAAAGAAGTTGAATTGGTACTGGAGGGATATTTTTTAAGGATCTTAGCTCTTGGAATTCATCACTTGAACATTCTATAAGAAGAGAAGAATTATTTTGGGTTTTCCTCTCAAGAGAAGAGGTTTTGGACTTGGCTATAAGCCTATATCTTGTGTCTTTGTGTACTATTGCTCTACATGCTTTGGTCACTGTTTGCTGATAAAAAACACCAGAATAATAAGTAAAGAAGAAGATAAAATAAATAAAAGTAAAAATACATTACAAGCAATTATCAAAGATAAGAAAAATCATCCTAATCTAGCTGCCCTAGATTTCTCAACATGGTATTAGAGCTAAGGTGACTACAGAAAAGAAAGGAAGCTTGAAGATGATCATCCAATTGAATAAGGATACACAAGGGCCGAGCATAAGGAGGTAATCAAGGAGAACTAAGAAGCATCAAGGACATCAAACCATCAAGGAAAATAAAGAGAATCAAAGAGGAGTACCCATCACATCACAAGGATCACATCATCACAACCTATGGAAGAAGAAGAAGACCTCAAAGATCCTACCTCGATTCAAAGGACTCTATACTTGAAGCATTCTTGGGAAGCCTACGCATTCTTGGGAAGCCTACGCATTCTACAATCATCATCCAAAGGAAGCATGAAGAAACACTTCATCATCATAAAAAGAATAAGGGTGATGTCCCTCTCATTAAACAAAGGATCACATCCCAAGCATACTTGAAGAAAGAATGTCGTCAAGGAATAAATCATCATTAAGAAGGCATATTCAATTGTCAATATCATTATGAAGGAATCGAGTTGAAGACATCATCATCAAAGGACATATCTTCATTTGAAAATTAAGTACTTTATACTTTATGTCTCAATCTAAAAACCAAATGACTTCATTTTGCAATCTTGAACAATAAATTGGTTGGGACCTTGAACAACCTTGCATGGAAGAAGAGAATTGATTAAATTATCATGGATAATGAAGTTATTGAATATGTTAACAGCTCAATCACCAAACCATATCAAGAGAAGTGTGAAGCACTATCAAAATTCTTGAAAGGAGAAATAAGGGCTGAAAGGATCCTCAAAGAGTCAATCAAGGATTCTCTCATCCCTTATGTAGCGAAGTTGAAGACATCTAAAGAGATATATGACAACTTGGTGGAGTTTTTTTTTTTTTTTGTGAGCATTGCAGGTGAAATCATATCTTTAAGAACTGAACTATACAAGATGAAAGTCTCAAAGGAAGAAGGGATAACTTCATACTTCATGAAAGTATCTCAATTTAAAGATTAAGTACAAGAACTTGGAGAAACAATTTATGATCCAGAGATGACCACCCTAGTACTCAATGCCTTACCAAATGAACGGGGAAACTTTGTGTCAAGTATCTATGGAAAGAAGGAAACCACTCCATTCAATGATTTGTGGTCATTATGAAAAATTAAAGAATCTAGATTGAAGGTGAAAAATGATGCTGGGTCAAATGAACAAACTCAGGCATATGTAGCATCGACAAGGATGAAAGACAAATTTGGGAAGTTTAAGTCTTGAAAGAAGTTTCAAAATAAAATCGACATGTCAAAGATCGAATGTTATGAATGTAATGAATATGGGCATTTCAAAAGGAATTGTCCTAAACTCATGGAAAAAAAGAAGAGAAATGAAAAAAGCGAAACCCATATCACTGAAGAAGTATAAGAACCAGAAAAGAAGAAATCAAAGGAGGAGGAAGTGACACACCTTTTTTATGACTGAGATAACATCCTTCACTTAGTTCCTTTTAGTTTATATAAGATAGCTTTCATGATGGAAAGCATCACAAATATAGGATGCATTGCAACAAATATTGACATGACATTATCACAGAAGCATGGATAGTCGAAGTAGAAGTATATATGGTTGAAGCAATCATCTTGATAAAAATAAAGTTGCTCATGGCTTCTTCATTGGAAGCATTGAAGGATAACCTACAAGTTTGAATGATAGAAGCAAGTCATCTGGCAAGATAGAGAGATAATTATACATCATCATTATTAAAAAGGAATATTTGTAGAATAAGGATCATCAATATCCTCCATTGGAATCTTTGTTAAGAATATTCACCTCTACTTAGAAGAAGCAAGTTTCTTGCTTATAGTCCATATTCCACCTAGTATGGGATCCACAATTTAGAAGGATGAAGGTATGATGACTAATATGTGCAACATGTCAAAGTATTCTCATCTTTAAGGAAAATGGGCTATCAAAGGAAGTCTAGATGACCATATGAAGGAAGAGGTATGCATATATGTTAAAATTGACAACTAGGGCCAAAATATATGTGGGTCATATTATTTATGACAACTGATATTTTTATTGGATCTCTCTCATTGAGAGGTGTAGGATTGATCTGAAGATCATCCGATTCCGATAAGTATTTATGAAGTTATGAATTTATTTATGTTATGGAAAAATTGTTAAGTCGACCAACAACTTATGTAGGCTTAGAAGCCCAAAAATCATGTTTATTCAACCTCTATGTTTTAGTATAAATAGAAGAGGACTTCAAGTCATTTCTACGCACACTTGGATTTGTTCCTCTCTCTAAGGAATAGCTGGAAAAGCTGGAACTACCAGAAAAGCCAGAAAAGCCAGAAAAGCCGAAACTACTGGAACTGTGGGAAAAGCCGGAAACACCGGAAAAGTCGGAAACGCCGGAAAAGCTGGAAACACTGGAAAAGCCAAAAATACTGTAAAAGCCAGAAAAGCTGGAACCTCCAGAACTGCCAGAAAAGCCAAAAACGCTAGAAAAGCCAGAAATATCGGAAAAGCCAGAATAGCTGGAAAAGCTAGAAAAGCCAGAACTGTTGGAAAAGTCGGAACTGCCGGAAAAGCCAGAACTGCCAGAAAAGCCAGAACTACCAGAAAATCTGGAAACACCGGAAATACTGGAAAAACTAGAAAAGACAGAAAATCCGTAAAAGCCGGAAAAGCCGGAAATGCTGGAACTGTTGGAACTGCCGAAAAAGCCAGAACTACAGAGAACTACCGAAACAGCCGGAGCATCTGTCTCCGAAGGAAGGCAACATGATGTATGAGATCATGGGAAACATAATAAGTAGCATGGTGATATGAGCATGGGCATCATAATGATGCATGATGATATGAGCATGGGCGACATATTGATGAATGAGATCATGAGCATGGGCAACTTAATGATGAATAAGACCATGGAATATGCAGCCTGATGAGCAACATGAAGATGAGAGTAGCTCAGTCATCAAGGTTCAACACATGTGACAATATAGAAAGGTGTCACGTAGTGATGTGCAACAAATAGACGAGATGCAACACTATGATAGGTGAATGAGTCAGCTTAGAGAATCAGTTGAAGCAATATGTCTTGAACTGATCTCATGCCGATATCAAAAGTCAAAGTGATTGACTTCTATTGTAAATGTACTATCTCTCTCACTTTCTCTACTGAATTTTGAAGAACATAAAAGAAGAATTGATCAAGGATTTCCCCACATTGGGGTTTGTCCCTAGCTAGTGCCACATCTTGTGTCCTCTTGTCTTGGCTTGTCTTCTGCGATTTATATTTATGTTCTATCTGCAGTTTACTTTATGCTGGTGCGATTGCTAATGTGGAAAAGAAATTGAAATAAATTGCTCTAGCATAGAACATAACTAAAGTTAACATGGGATCAGAGCTGAGGTGAAAACAATGCCCAAGGAAGAGTGAAAGAGAAATCACCAAAGACAATAGGGACAAGACAAAAGGATCAATGGGTTCCACATCTCTCTTCTAAGTTCAAAAAGGGTGAAGTCAAAGCGTAACATATTATCAGAATGGCGTATGGAAGTTTCTGATGGCCCATCTAAAGATCACTTCATTGGGAAGTTCAGATCTAAGGGTGGAAGGAAAGGCAGATGCCTTGGTTGCAATAAGTTCGGCCATTATGCGAAGGAGTGCCTTAAGGTAATGTAGGTCATCAAGGAAATGGTCAACTCTTCAAAGAAAGAAAGGAACCCCAAATCACTTTTATGTACCTGATCGTAACAAGAACTTGGTGTCCATCTCGGAAATGGAAGTCAAAGGTTTCAGGGTGGCACTCATCGATGGAAAGGTACGTGTTTGGAAATAGAATTTTCAAAGATGTTTTTGAGTTCAGGGTTGTATCAAATTGCAGGAAGACCATTGGGGACCATGTCCATTGTCACGTAGCACCAAAGGTCTGTGAGTCAGATGGTGACAGGGATGCCTGAATTCAAAAGGAGCATGAAAGTACATGTCTGAGATGTACCGAAGGAAAATCTTACAAGGGGACCATTCCCCTCATGTAGCAAGTCCACATGTTTGGAACAACCCAAGGGGTCTAAGATTGATAATCAGGAATCTCGCATATGCAGATGGAAGAAAGCCCTCTATGGCTTGAAGCAAAACACCCCGAACATAGTATGAGAGGATCGATAGCTATCTAAGAAAGCTAAGATTCACTAGGAGTGAAACGGATCCAAACCATCCGAAGGTTGTGGATGATATACCTCTCATACTAACACATTATGAGGAAGACCTACTTCTAACAGGTGTAGACCCTCTCATTTGTAGAAGTAAGAGGGAGTTGGATTCCAGATGTGGAATGGTGAACTGCAAGCCTGTGACTACCTCGAGGATCTTAACTTTTAGAAGTTATATGGTAGTGATGTTCTACTAGATTTGGGAAATGCCTCTGAATCTCATAAACTCATTCGCGTTGATGTTCTTGGTGAACTTCCATCCGGACATATGTTTTTCAGTTGGGATGGTGAGCTCATATTTGGTTGAACCTCACTGGATTGGTGCCAAGAATCTTCTGAGATGTCTTTAGGGTACAATCTCTCATGGATTGAGATACACTGCCGAAAATATGAAACTGCATGATTATTCGAATGTTGATTGGGCAGGAAGTGTGGAGGATCACTGGAGCACTTCTTAGTGCTGTTTCTCTTTGGATTCTGCTTCGATATCATGGATGAGCAAGAAGTAGAAGTCAGTTGTTATAAGCACTGCTGAGACCAGATACATATCTACAAGTATGATCTCGTATGAAGCTGCCTGGTTGGGGAAGCTCTTCAAGTGAGCTGTTTGTACTATTGTGATTCTCTGTGACAACCAGAGGTGGGATTTGATTATTGAGGAATCCCGTATTCGATGATTGCTCTAGAAGATAGACATCAGATACTACCTTATTTGGGATATGGTAAGTCTATGAGCAAGGAAGCTCCATCACTATGAGATGATGTACAGGTCGCTACACTTTGTCTAAGCCTTGAGGGAAAGATCAAATCTGTGATTTTCTCGAATGACTTGGAGTCGTCAAGAGACCCTTGTACATGGGTCCTGCATGTTGTATACATTGAGCTCTGGGAGCTTTGGGGGCTTGTGGTTCTTCCTGGAGCAACATAAGACCATAGGGTGACTCATGCTCCCCTGGTGGTGCGCACTGGGATAGGATGATTTGCTCTCCTGTGGACAATATGATTCGCTCTCCTGTGGATTGGATGATTCACTCTCTTGTGGGACAATATGATTCGCTCTCTTGTGGGACATGATGATTCACTCTCCAATGGACAAGATGATTTGCTCTCCTGTGACCAAGATGATTCACTCTCTTGTGGGACAAGATGATTCGCTTTCTTGTGGGACAAGATGATTCGCTCTTTTGTGTAGTAGGATGATTAATTCTCTTGTGAGGTCTAGATGATGTGTTCTCCATGACGATTGTGTAGCAAGATGATTAATTCTCCTGTGAGGTTTGGATAATGTGTTCTCCATGACGATTGTGTAGTAGGATGATTAATTCTCCTGTGAGGTCTCGATGATGTGTTCTCCATTACGATTGTGTAGCAGGATGATTAGTTCTCTTGTGAGGTATGGATGATGTGTTCTCCATGACGATTGTGTAGTAGGATGATTAGTTCTCTTGTGAGGCCTGGATGATGTGTTCTCCATGGAAATTGTGTAGCAGGATGATTAGTTCTCCTGTGAGGACAACATTGATTAAGTTCTCCTGTCAGGCCATCCTACCCATGCAATCTGGGACTCATGGGAAGTACCTCTCATATGATCAATGAGCAGGGAAATGAGGATAGGGACCATAGTAGTACTGATGGATGCATCGCTGTATCTATCTTACTCCCTATGCTAGGATGACCTTCATTGATCTGGGACCAATGATACTGGTATGGGACCAGTGGTAGGAGTTGTACCCACTATGACACTAACTTCGGGCTGGTCGAGGACTGGTTTAGGACCAGTGGTACATACTCTGAGACTGACTTCGAGTCAGTAGAGTACTGGTCTGGGGCTAGTGGTAGTGTTTGAAAATTAGATATTACGGAGCAATGGAACACATAAAATATTGCAGAAATATAAACACAGAAAACACATAAAACAAGAAAGACACAGATATATGTGGTTCACCCAGTTTGGGCTACGTCCACCCCGAACAACCAGTCCTTCCTTTCTATTATCCAACAAAATGAAGAGACACAACCTACAACATATCCACTGTAATATCCTCTATTTTATCTCACAGTCTTACCTCTCTGCTTCTCGTTCAGAGAATACACATCTATTACACAACCTCAAAATACAATTCCCTCATACAAAGAGAGGGGTTTCCTTCTAGGGCAAAAAACCCTAAACTAAACATAATTTCTATCGTCAGATCATCCACCTAATGAATGGCCCAGATTGACTAGAAATTATTATACTTTTACAAGGCAATTTTACATATTTTTTTAGCTTCAGGGGTGCTACCCCCGAAACCCCCGTCGGGGGACTTTTGGCCCCCGAACCCCACAAGCCGGGGGGGATCGTCCACCCCGACCCCCGCGGGGGGACCAAGTCCCCCCCGCACCCCCCCATGTGGAGGGGTGTAAAAACTTCTTGGGGTATACATATGGCTGAAACAAAGACCTCTAAATAATCATACTGCATACTCAATAGGCAGGAGTTGTACCTACTATGACACTGACTTCAGGTCGGTTGAGGACTGGTCTGGGACCAATGATACACACTTTGAGATTGACTTCGGGTCAGTGGAGAATGGTATGACACATTCTCGATCAATTCTTCTTCTTGATGGTTCAGCAGAGCTAAGTTAAGCAGAGCAGAGCGAACAAAGTTGAGTAGAGCAGAGCAGAGCTAGCAGAGTCGAGCAGAGCCAACAGAGCTAAGCAAAGCCAACAGAGCCAACAGAGCTGAGTAGAGCAGAGTAGAGCCAGCAGAGTTGAGCGGAGTAGAGCAGAGCTAGTAGAGCCAGCAGAGCAAAGTAGAGCCAACAAAGCTGAGTAGAGCAGAGCAGAGCCAACAGATCTAAGCAGAGCTAGCAGAGCTGAGAAGAGTAGAGCAGAGCTAGCAGAGCAGAGCCAACAGATCTAAGCAGAGCTAGAAGAGTTGAGAAGAGTAGAGCAGAGCTAGCAGAGCTGAAGAAAGTAGAGCAGATCTAGTAGAGCCAGCAAAGCTGAGCAGAGCAAAGTAGAGCCATCAGTGCAGAGTAGAGCAAAGTAGAGCCAACAGAGTAGAGCAGAGCCAACAAAGCAGAACAGAGCTAGCAGAGCTAGCATAGCTGAGCAAAGTTGAGCAGAGCTGAGCAGAGCAGTGCAGGGCACTGATAGCAGAGATAGTACAGTTGGACATATGGATCAACGGATGGAATTCTCCCTAGTTGAGAGGGAGTGTTAAAATTCGCAACTAGGGCCAAACTCCATGTGGGTCATATTATTTATGGTAGCTGATATTTTTATTGGATCCCTCTCATTGGGAGGTGTAGGATTGATCTAATGATCATCTGATTCTGATAAGTATTTATGAAGTTATGAATTTAATTATGTTATGAATAAATTGTTAAGTCGGCTAGCAACTTATGTAGGCTCTGAAGCCCAATAGTCATGTCTATTCAACCTCTACGTTTTAGTATAAATAGAAGAGGACTTCAAGTCATTTCTACACACACTTGGATCTCTTCCTCTCTCTACTTGTCTTTGGGTTTTAGTAGGAGGAGAGATCCTAAGGAATAGTCGGAAAAGTCGGAAAAGCTGGAACTGCCAGAAAATCTAGAAAAGCTGGAACAGCCGGAAAATCCAGAAAAGTCGGAACTGCCGGAAAAGTTGGAAACGCCAGAAAAGCTGGAAATGCCAGAAAAGCTGGAAATGCTAGAAAAGCTGAAAATACAAGAAAAGCTAGAAACGCTGAAACTGCCGGAATTGTTGGAAAAGCCGGAACTGCCGGAAAAGCCAGAAATGCCGAAAAAGCTAGAAATATCAGAAAAGCCAGAAAAGCCGAAAAAGCCAGGAAAGCTGGAACTACTGGAAAAGTTGGAACTGCCGGAGAAGTTGGAATATCAGAAAAGCTAAAACACCGAAAAAGTTGGAAATACCGGAAAAGCCAGAAAAGACGGAAAAGCCAGAAAAGCCAGAAAAGCAGGAAATGTTGGAACTCTCAGAATTGTCGAAACTGCCGGAAAAGCCGGAACTACCGGGAACTGCCGAAACAATCGGAGCATCTGTCTTTGAAGGAAGGAAACATGATGTATGAGATCATGGGCAACATAATAAGAAGCATGATGATATAAGCATGGGCAACATAATGATGCATGATGATATGAGCATGGGTACCATAATGATGAATGAGATCATGAGCATGGGCAGCTTGATGATGAATAAGACCATGGAAGATGCAGCATGATGAGCAACATGAAGATGAGAGCAACTCAGTCATCAAGGTTCAACAAATGTGACAGTACAACAAGGTGTCACATAGTAATGTGCATAAAATAGGCGAGATGCAACACTATGATAGGTGAACGAGTCACCTTAGAGAATCAGTTGAAGCAATATGTCTTCAACTGATCTCATGTCGATATCAAAAGTCAAAGTGATGGTTTCTATTGTAAATGTACTATCTCTCTCACTTTCTTTGCTGAACTTTGAAGAGCATAAAAGAAGAATTGATCAAGGGTTTCCCCACATTGGGGTTTGTCCCTGGCTAGCACCACATCTTGTGTCCTCTTTTCTTAGCTTGTCTTCCACGATTTATAATTATATTTAATATGCAGTTTACTTTATGCTGATGTGATTGCTAATGTGAAAAAGAAATTGAAATAAATTTCTCTAGCATAGAACATACCTAAAGTTAACAATTTATTTAGTAATAAATAAAAAAATTCATGTCATCATATGGGTGCCAATAGAATGGTTAAAATGCTCTATCTCATGAGCATGATGAAATAAGGATAAAATCTTCCATTAGAATGGTGCATGAAGACATGTAGACAATTTCCCTTGAACTCTTCTACATATTGACAAGATGAAATAAACATAATATGACCTCATGGATATTATGAGGTGGTTGAAAACCATAGTTCCTATGACGAAGGAACTATGTATAGAAGATACTAAGAAATAAACATGCGAAGAAGTTAAAGAAGAGTTCTTGAGAAGATGCATCTATTGTCACGTAAGATTAGATAAATGATAAACATCTCATAACTAGAAGGACTAGCTATGAAGTCTCCATGGAGAAGGGATGAAGACCCTGATATGTATGTTGGAGAAGGATAACCTTGGTAATGTATGTCTTGGAGATGGATCCATACATATGTGAAAGGATGTTGATGTTGCAAGAATCTGATGTCATGACGAAAATCCGTCATAAGAAGGTAACTTTGATTTTTGAAAACATCTAGTTGGGTTGAAACAGGGTTACCAGAAGAGGGTTGTAGAAAGTCACCTACAACTAGTACTCAAGAGATGGGATGGAAGATCCTGAAAGAAACATGACTTGGAAGAGGTATTTGTATGAAGGATATCTAGATGATGACTAGAAGATAACTTTCTGATGAAGAGAAGGATGACATGAATATTGGTTCAACACGCTGATTCATTGAAGGGAAGTGATGAAGAAGGTGGATGCCCTACAAAGAAGAAGAAGGCCCAATGATGAAGAAATTGAAGTTCATGACATGATGCTGAAAGGAGGAGCCCTACAAGTAGCTGATAGTACCATGATATCCAATAAAGAGAGATACTGTTGGTAACAAGTCCCTTGTCAAGAGGAAGCTTGGGAAAGTCCCTTGTTAAGAGGTAGATTGGGTATATTCCTTTTATAGGAATGAGTAGATCCTCCCTAGTTGAGAGGGAGATTGTGTATATTCCTTTTATAGGAATGAGTATATCCTCCCTAGTTGAGAGGGAGAGATAGACAAATCATTCTTGTCTTAATGATATGAAGAAAGAATGGAGGATTAGGTAAGCGTCTGAGATTGATTCTGATACTCTTTGAGGATGAGGTAGGGAGTCCAATAGGTAAGACTAGTCGAAGAGGAAATTCCATGAGGATGTGTTAATCCAAGATGGGAATGGTCCTAGAAAGACATACCATTGAACATTCAGATGGGGTACGTGCCTTAAGAGACAATGATGAAGGTGTTTATTAGTCATTGTCTCCCCATCATTGTGCTCTATTCTTGTGGAGAGATAGAGCTGTTAGTCAAGGCCTTGCTATATGACAATGTTGGTTGCTATGATTGTCAGACCAGGAGGTAACTCCTAAAATGTAATTGTGTTATTCATTCAGGTTGTTCATTATTATATACAAGAGGGAGTGACTGTCCATTTCATCTCCCAATGACTCTCCATTTCCTCTATTATTTATCTACACTAATTACAATTGTTCAACATTCCTCCCCTTAATCTGAAGGGATGTTGGTGAGTCCAAGAATTGTTCTGAATCTTTCAAGCTTTTCTCTTCCAAGAGATTTGGTGAAGATGTCTACAATCTACTCATTAGTGGAACAACGGCGAAGATGGATTGTTTTGGCCTCAAAATGATGTCGAATTAGATGATATTTTGTATTGATGTGCATCATTCGATCATGGAACTTTGGGTTCTTGGCCAAATTTATTGCTGAGGTATTGTCAATCATGAGTGGAGTTGATTTTACTTGTTTTACCTGCAGATCTTGCAGAATTTTCCTGAGCCACACAATTTCTTTTGTTGCCTCAGCTACAGCCACATATTTTGCCTATGTTGTGGAATCTGCTGGAACTGCTTGTTTGCGTGATCTCCAGGAGCTAGCTCCTGATCCAAGACTCATAGCATAACCCAAAGTAGATACCTCAGTTTCTTTCTCTCCATCGAAGTCTGAATTAGAGTATCCAATCAAGCTAAAGTCGCCCACCTGTGTATACTTGAGTCCAAAGTCTTGAGTTCCCTTCAAGTACTTTAGAACTCTTTTTGCAACAGACCTATGTCCCTCACAAGGCTTTTGCATAAACCTGGAGAGGATTCCAACAATAAAAAAAATGTCTGGTCATGTAGTAGTCAGGTAGTTGAGACTTCCTACAAGCTGTCTATACTTTGTTGCATCCTCAAATTCTTTTCCTTCAATGGATGTGAGCTTTAAGTTTTGTTCCATTGGAGTATTTAGAGGATCACATTCAATCATTCCAAACCTGTTCAATAGATCTCCAATGTACTTCCTTTGAGAAAGGAATATGGACTTCGGATGTTGAGTTACTTCAATACCAAGATAGTAATGAACATGCCCATATTAGTCATTTCGAAACCTTTCCTCAATTCCTTCTTTATGGATGCAATGTAGCTCTCATTGTTCCATGTCATCAAAAGATCATCTATGTATACCACAAGATATACAAATATTTTTCCAACCTTCTAGACAAACAAAGTTGCATCATCAAGATCATAATGTTTGAAATCGAGTTTCAAAAGATGCTCAGTTAGTTTTTCATACCAGGCTCGCGGTGCTTGTTTGAGGCCATACAAGGATTTCAAAAGTTTCCATACTTTATGTTCATGTCCTTTCATAGCAAATCCTTCAGGATGGGACATAAAAATATTCTCTTTTAGATCTCCATTCAAGAAAGAAGTTTTTACATCCATTTGATGGACTTTCCAACCGTTTTGAGCTGCTAGGGCAAAGAGAGTCTGGATGGTAGCCCATTTTTTTGTGCGGGAAAAAGTCTCCTCATAATCAACCCCTTCCTTCTGTGCAAAACATTTTGTCACAAGCCTGGCTTTGTGCTTGTCAAGTGATCCATCAACTTTATACTTTTTCTTCTAGACCCACTTGCAGCCAATTGGTTTGGTTCCCAATGGAGGATCAACCAGCTTCCAAGTGCCATTCTTTATCAAGGCATCATACTCCTTTTGCATTTCTTCTTTTGATTCATCATGGGAAGTAGCTTCTTTGAAGGAATTTTATTCAAAATCTATAGAAAAATTGAATTCACAATCATAAGAAACAACCATATCAACAGGTGAATCAGAGTCATCTACATCACCTCCATTTTGTCGGGTTGAATTTTTAGTTCCTGTCTTTCCAACCTTATCAGGATGAACACTTTCAAGTGCCTTTGTCAACCACTTTGGGGGACCTTTTTGAGATGGTCCAGGCTGATCCATTGATTGAGTTGGGACTGAATCAAGATTGAGTCTCCCAATTCTGTCAATCACATCACTCAAAGTATCATCCATTGTTGGAGTTTCATGTGGGGGAGATAATGCTTTAGAAGAAGATTCCATAAGTTGGTCTAGTATAGGAATCCCCCCTTCAAGATGTGGAATTTGATTATAAAATTCTTGAAATGATTTTGCATTGCGAATCTATCCAAGCGATCAAGTTATCACTCAATAATATTGCCATTTTTGGATGATTCAAGAAAGATTACATCTCTGGATACAACAAACTTTTTATTGACTTCATCATAAAGACGATATGGTTTCGAGGTGTTTGAATACCCCAGGAAGATACACTTACAACTTCTTGCACCAAGTTTGTTTCTATGTACCTTTGGTATCAAGGCATAACATGTGGAACCAAAGACCCTGAGGTGCTTTACCGAAGGAATGTGCCAATACCACATTTCATAAGGAGTCTTGTTTATAATAGCATTAGATGGACATCTATTCTTTACATATACAACACATAGAACTACATCAGTCCAAACATCAATTTTACATTTTTGAAAAACATCATGGAGCGCACCAAAATTATGATTGTCCTATTCATTCTTTCAGCTACTCCATCCTATTGGGGATTATAAGGCACAATTGTTTGATGTTTGATCCCATGTAGGCGAAGATAGTTTTCAAATTCATTTGAAGTGTAATCTTTTCCATTATCAGTGTGAATAGCGCCAATATGAGATTGTGCATTATTTTCAATCCATGTATGAAAGTTCTTGAATGTTTGAAAAGCATCAGATTTGTTCTTCAATAAATAGACCCAACACATTCTAGTGTAGTCATCAATAAATGTCATCATATATTTATTTCCATTTGCAAAAGGAACAAACATTGGACCGCATAAATCTGAATGAATGAGTTCAAGTTTTCTATGTGCTCTGGAATGTGAATCATGAAAACACTGTTTGCTATGTTTTCCTAGAATGTAAGCATCACATTGCTTAAGTTTCCTAGGAATTATAGGCAAACTAATAACACCAATTTTCTTCAACAAACAGAGGCTGTCATAGTTCAAGTGCCCAAATCTAGTATGCCATAATAAACTTGACGGAAATGTACCTTCTTCATAATGAGAATTATATGAGAAATTTTGTGCACGAGTAGAGGTACCCTGCAGCTTGGGAAGCCTTATTCTTCTATCCTTGTCATAACAAGTGAGTGGTATGATGATTTTCTCACCTCAAGCTTGCCATCAAACATATGAATGGAGTGTCCTTGTTGGAAGATGTGGACCAAGGACAAAAAGTTTCTCCTCAGCTGTGGGAGATATAAAACATGATGCAGAAGAAAATATGGAAGACCAAGCAATTTAAGCCTAATTGTGCAAGCCCTGATGGCTTGAGTTTTGATTTGTCTGCAAAATATACTTCTCCATCAAAATTGTCAATAAATTCTTCAAAAAAATCTCTTCTAAAATTCATGTGCTCCTGAATCAAGCAACCAATCATTTTTCCAAGAAGCAATTGAAGCATTAAATAAGTCTTCATTTATTCCAATATTACAGTGTGCCACACCATAGTGATCGGATTTAGGTGCTTTACCTTTCTCTTTGTCATTAGTTTTACCTTTGGGTTGGTTTCTTTCCTGCTCAATTCTGTCCCAAGGAAACTTGCATGTGGATGCATCATGTGATCCATCTCTTTTGCAACACATGCAGTGCAAATATGACTTTTCTTCTTGAGAGTGTCTGCCCCCCCGCCTCTAAAATTTCTTCCTATTCCTCTTCAACCACCTCCTCCTCTGGAAGAATCTTGAGCAAGATTCTTCTCTCCATGTGCAAGGCACACAACCTCTTCAGAATACTGAGGAGCTATCTTCTTCCCAAAATATTTCTCTCTTTCAGCAAGTATTTTCACAAGGGAGTCAAAGGTAATATCATTGAGGTTTCCATTTGCTTGCAATGACTCAATATAATTTAAGTGGGATAAAGTGCCTTGAGCAAAGCTATTAGAGGAATGTCCAGTTCAACATTAGTGACTTTGATATCATGCATAGTAGATTTTACTTCTGATGCAAGAGCAAGAGGATCATCATTTTGTAATTCAAGGGTGAACAATTTAATCATGAGTTGAACAACTTCAAGTGCAGAGTGTGAGTCATAGAGTTCCTTTAGTTTTTGTAAGGCTTCGAAAGCATTTGAAAATGACAAAATATGGTGACTCACCTCTTCATTTACTGATGCTGCAATCAGTGCATAAGCCTTGCTATTATTATTTTCCCAAATGGTGAATTCATTTTCTAAGGTAGGCTGTTCTGGCTCTTTGTCTCTGTTTCCAACAAACACTCCTTTCCACAACTCATTAAAAATAAGAGCATGTTTGATTTCCCGAGACCACTCAAGATAATTTTCCTTCCCATTGAGGACCACTCCCATGATAGATATTAATGAGTGCATTTAAAAAAAAATATACTTATGCTGCCAATACGCTGTAAGAAATTGCACTTCTGCTTGTAAAAAAAACTACAATTTTATATGTATATAATAGAGGTTATCTAAAATATTAACCCTGGAGTGGTTTGAGAAACCGGAGGCAGGTGTACTAGAGATAAGGGGAAAATTCTTGGGAAAGATTACAGCAGAGGATATTTCAGATTCAAAAGAAAACATAGAAAAAATCCGCCCTCAAATATATCAAAGGATTTTTATTAGATGAAAAGAATCATTATTTTTTCTTTTACCATAAAAAATCGAATTGGTAGATGGTCTAAGGAACTGTGCATCGATACCTATACGAAAGGCTATTACACTATTTCTTGCATGGACATCTTCATTATAGCTGCAAGGGATGCCGTCGTTCTGACTGGTGGACCTTCGTGGGAAGTGTTTCTGGGCAGAAGAGACAACCTGACTGCCAACCGTGAGGATTCAGACAAGATAATGCCTAGTCCTTGAGCCAATGCCACAGTTTTAATCTAACTATTCAAACACTTTGGCCTCTCTGTCAAATATTTGGTGGCTCTCTCGGGCTCTCAGACGATTGGGAAAGCACGATGCTTTTCCATGGTTCACATGCTTTATAACCAGAGCGGGACAGGCCAGGCCGACCCTACCATGGAGCTGAAATACAAGGAGCAACATCTGTAAGGGAGCAATTGTATGTATTGGGGAAGATGTATGTATGAGGGAGCATCATATGTGTGAGTAGCGTAATATGTAACATGGAGATGGCAAGGGAGGGACAAAGCGCTTAATGGAGCAACGCGTGTAACTGCTGGTTGCTCTGAAGAGTCAGGAATAGAAACGCATATGACAGTGCACTATTCAGGCCTCTGGAGCATGAAAAAGGTGTAAGTTTTGCAAAATAGGCAGAACATAGGCTAGGAGGGAGTTACAAGGGAAAACTATGATGCGAAAGATAGAGCTGGCTCCGATACCATGTCAGACTAGGAGGTAACTCCTCAAATGTAATTGTGTTATTCATTTAGGTTGTTCATTATTATATACAACAGGGAGTGACTATTTAGTTCATCTCCCGATGACTCTCCATTTCCTCTATTATTTATTTACACTAATTACAGTTGTGCACCCAATCCCTATGATTAGGTGTCGAAAATGATGAGATGCACTGCTATAAGTTGAATAAATAGCTTATGACATGACTTACCAATCTGACTCTTCTTATGAGATTTCTTCAATATGAAAATATCCAGGTACCTTGTATGGATTATGAATATCTCCCTAGTTAAGAGGGAGTGTTGAAATGTGTAAGATTCTTCCTTCATAATGTCTAATGTAATCATTATTTTATGTATTTGATGTAAAGAGAAAAATAAAATTTATTATTATTATTTTGAAGCAAGGGTTTCATGCTCAAAGTTATTTTATTTCTAGGTAAAGCACCCATTGAGTGCTTCTAGGTTTTGTCATTAAGTCAAGAAGTCAAAGAAGTCATTGTCATATGAAAAGACCCTAGTAGGGGATATTATATCATGTAAAAAAAAATCATTTGAGTCATAAAAGTGTCATAAATATCCTCCAAGACATAATCAACCTACAAAAGTCAATTCAGCTTATAAAGCAGTGAATTTGGCCTTCAAGAAGTAACAAGTCAGCCTCCTTAGGGCCATTTGACCACCATGACATTAATATATATAAGGAATAACTCCAACCTCATCAAAAGCTCACTCATCAAGTGTGTTGAAGCACAAGAGAAGAAGTACAATATCCAGCGAAAAAGAGGAAAAAAGAGAGAAAGAAGAGCGAGGTACTAAAGAACTGATTTTTAGCAGAATCTATCACACGTGCTAAGGAATTAGGGCAGATTTTGTTGCAACAAGACCAAATTGCAACCCCCACAAAGGAGTCGAATCTAGTGTCAAAAGGAGTCAAGTTTTCAGGTTGAATTGCCAAGGAAGAGAAGGCTAGGCAAGTGAAGGAGAAAGGAGGCAAGATTCACCATTATTTTCTTACACATGCCAAACTAGGGTTTCTACAGTAGAAGTCGAAATTGCAGTCTTGAAGCAACAAGCCGAAATTCTAAAAAATAGTTGAAACCTAAAGTATTGGAGCAAGTTTGATTGGTGTTGGAATTTGTATAAGAGAAGCTCATGAAAGAAGAGGTTGACTTGGTCTTGGAGGGGTCTTTGTTAAGGGTCTTAGGTCTTGGAATTCATCATCTGAACATTTGATAAGAAGAGGATAATTATTGGGGAATTTCCTCTCAAGAGGAGAGGTTTTGGCCGTGGCTAGTAGCCTACATCTTGTGTCCTTGTGTACTATTGATCTACATGTTTTGGTAGTTGTTTGATGATAAGAACATCATAATAATAAGTGAGAAGAAGCTAAAACAAAGAAAAGTAAAAATACATCACAAGCAATTATCAAAGATAAGAGAAATCATCCTAATTTAGCTGCCGCTAGATTTCTCAACACTCTTCACCACATGGATGTGAAGACTACCTTGCATGGTTTGCTTCAATAAGAAGTATATGTTGAAAAACCTCTAGGATTTGAATTTCATGATAGGAAAACGCTTGTGTGCCGATTAAAGAAATCTCTCTATGGATTGAAGCAAGCCCGTCATGCTTGGTATGCTCGCATTGACAATTACTTGATGAATCTGGGATTCACAAGGAGCACTGCCGATCCAAACTTGTACTTCAAAGTGGTCCAAAGTATGCTTATCATTTTGGTATTATATGTTTATGAATTATGATTGAAAGGTGCAAACCCTCTCATTCTCGAATGTAAGAGGGAGTTGCCTATTGAGTTTGAGATGAAATACCTTGGTTTGATGCACTATTTCCTAGGACTAGAAGTATGGAAAAGACTGGGCAAGATTTTCCTTTCACAAGGGAAATATTTTGTGAAGCTATTAGAGAGATTTGGCATGGTTGAATGCAAGTGCTTGCCTACACCTATGGAGATGAATTTCAAGAAGCTATGCAGAGAGGATTCGAGACTGTACCTAGCAAACCCTTATGAGTATAGACAATTGGTTGGTGCTTTGATGTTTCCCTTGAAACATTTCCCTACCATATGTTTCAGAGTCAAGATTTTGAGCCGGTTTATGACCAAGCCTCACCATGTACATTGGGTCAGTGCGAAACATGTAATGAGATATCTACATGGGACTATTAACCTTGGACTGAGATATGCTGCTAGAGATGTTAGACTACATGGATATACAAATGTAAATTGGGCTAGCAGTGTTGTCGAAAAGAAGAGTACTTCTGGATGCTATTTTAGTTTGGGATTCGCCATGATATCTTGGACGAGCAGGAAGAAGAAGTATGTAGCCCTTAGCACAACTAAGGCATAATATATTGCAACCAGCTCGATGAGCTGTGAAGCAGTTTAGTTGAGGAAGCTCTTTGGAGAGCTATTTGAGTAGGTCTTGGACACGCTAATTATCTATTGTGATAATAAGAGTGGGATTTGTTTGTTAGAGAACCCCATGTTCCATGACAAGTCCAAGCGTATAGAGATAAAATGTAATTACATCTGAGACCTGGTACAAAGAGGAGCCATGAGACTCCTTTACATTTCAATAGATGAGTAGATAACCGATATCATCACCAAGGCTTTGCCGAAAGGGAAGTTATTGGTCTTCAGGGAGAAGCTTGGTCTAGTCTAGCTAACCCTTTCTGAGAAGGGTCCAGGTCAAGAACACCGAGTAATTCTCTCCCCCTATGGTTGAAATCCCAGGTTGAGGAATGGAACTGATGAGCTCCTAGGGATGAGGGACCTTAGGACGATAGGGTGTAGAGACATGAGATCTCCCCTAGTCAGAGTGCGCTCTTGTTAGCATCCTTCCCACTCTGTGGAATAAAATCCCCATCTGGACAATGGGATGAGGTACTTGGGATAGAGTGTGATCCCTACCCTTTGCAGTACGTGGATCTCGCCCAAGTTGGTGGATGTAAGTGTTCTACCATCTGACTCTTTATGGTTAAGATGGATGATCTGGTACAATATGGTAGAGTGAGATCCTTACCTCCTATAATTTGATCTCACCTATTGCCAAGGACAGGTGAGATCCCTAAGGTGATTTCACCTATTGCGTAGGGATAGAGTTTGATCCCTACACATTGGGGTAGGTTGATCTCTCCCATTGTCTTTACTTCTGGGTGGTAGCTATGGCTTCCCAATGATGATGATTTTGGGTGGTAGCAGATTCTCCTCGATGGTGATAGAGTCAAGGTGGTAGCTGGAGCTCCCCTGCAACATTTATTCTTCTTTAGATTCGAAGGTATTCAACATGAGATGAGCAGAGACAAACAGAGATAAGCGGGGATGTACATGATATGGTGACGAGATACATATGATGATCACATGATACAATTGGAATTTCTCCCAAGCTGAGAACGAGTGTTGATTTGACAACTCTGTTACAAATTCCAACCATTGGACTAAATTCCTATTTTCGAGAGGACCAAAATTGACTTTTAGAGCACTCAATTTTGAAAAGGAAAAATATATTTTGATGACGAAATCCAAATTGGCACATTTGTTCAAGTTGGCCTAAGAGGTTAATTAGTCCTCCAACACCTATAAATCAAGGTCACCTCATGCTCATTTGGACACACTTCATCACACAATCTTCGCTCTCTTCTTGTGTTCGATCTATCTAAAAATTGCATGGATTCTCTCACACATGTGAAGGAGTAAGAGAATGACATTACAGGTGGCTAAAATCTAAAACATATTGCAACTTTAACCAACATTGACCAGTGTTGACTTTGACTTTATGGGAAGAATTTTGGTTCGATCTTTTGAGGGTATCTTTGCTTGGGTTGGCCACATTATTTCACACAAAAATCGAGGAAGTCTGGGCACTTTGACTGCAAACCTATTGAAGAATTTAACAACAAACTACATCACTGTTTTGACCAAGTTTGACTGCTCAGATTTGGACTGTTTTGACCCTTGGTTGACCAACAAAGAAGGTTGAATTTATTGACATTTGATCGAGATCTAGGAGGACTATTTTTTTCACTGGTTAAGGCACACATTGCTACTGTTGACTGCTGTTGACTAGCACAAATTTGCACACGAGTTGACTCTCTCTCCCTCTCTTGTCTCCATTTTGGATAAGTTTCTTAGCATATTGACTTGGTCAGATATTAGATATTGGATTTTGGATATTGGCTAGCCAAAGCTTGACTTTGACTCTTGGATGATGTACTCCCTTTGATGAACAATTCAGGATAATCTAATAGAAAAATATTTGCAAAGGGTTTTAACTTTTCCCCCTGGTCATTGACCAAATATTGTGTCTCTTGTCTCTTGGCTGTCTTTCATTGTGCATTTGTATAATGTTCTATCTACTATTGCTCTACTTTCATTGGCTAATTGAAAAAGTAAAATTGTGTTTTGCATGCTATTAGAAATTGCTAAAGTAATAGTTGCAACATAGAACAATTCTTGATGAAAAAATAACAATATGAAGCTTTATTTCTTGGTAAAAATGATGAAAAACATTTGATAGTGGGATGTGAAGTGTGAGTTTTGGTATTTTAAGCTGAATATTGGTGAACTATGATCTTTAAAGGCATTCCCTATTTTGGTTTATGACTCCATCTACCCTTTTTTTATGTTATCAACATGGATCCTCATATGGACACAATAACATTGATTGACATTTCTTCAAATGGTATGCTAGTGACATCTATATTAAAACAACACAGTTCTTCATTAGCTTCAACAAATTCTAGTAGAAGTTTAATCTTAGTTAATGAAAATGATTCTAGTAAGCATTGGAAACTCCTCGATACATCCAAAATATGTGTACAAGTTGAGATGGTGGAATTACATTGCTCACTCTTTTATTAAGATCCATTTGTACACATTCCTTTCTCCCCTTTAGAAGACCCTGTAAATAATAATGTATCAGATTGAGATATAATAAACGGGGTGAAAAAGCAAAAAATACCAATATGGCCATATAGGAGTTATCAATTTTCGCCGTCGTTCACTAGTTAGACCATATCTACCAGTATCCTTCTTATGCTATATGATCGATACCCATCACAATAAGTTCTCTAATGCTTTAGTTGGAGGCTTTTCAACCCCTCTTCATGATGGCCTTGGTTTTGCTACAATATTTCCCAAATATTCTATCTCTCTCAATGACCCATGCATATATGATTTATTAAAGGCTTATATTCTCCTTGTTGGCTTTGACATGTTAGTGAATCCTTGCATTATCCAATTGAAATCTATGGTGATTTTTCTCTTTGGGAAGGACACACTTCCATATTTAAATAGTTAGTACAAAGCATATCAAGAATACATAGCATTGTACAAAAAGATAAGTCTAACCAAGCCCAACCACTCAAGTTTGACTAAACCAGGATTTCATATCCAATTTCATGGGAATATATGTATTCTAATCTCAAATACCAAATGTTCACTTATGTGTCCAAAGAAAAAACCACCAATCTTGTTATCTACGATAAACATGTCTCTATCATTAGGGATTCCAAAACTATGTCAATCTGCTCTAGATATGACTCATTCATGTGACCAATCATCTTCCAGTATGAAACTTGCATCAAACAAGCATATCAGGAAGCATTTAGAGTGTCCAACATGCTAGGAAAGGGTCAACCATCTCCAAGGGCGTAGATCCATGAAGACATCTAGTCCCTTTGTCAATTATGCATGCTCTCACTTCCAAGAGAAGGGTTAGGAAACATAAAGAAGTTTCCCAGTGGAGAAGAGTCATATCTCCTTGGATGAAACTTACTTGCAATTCCGTTAAGACATTTTTTTAGAATATTTGAAAACTAAAAAATAATACTTACTAGTTGGGTCTTTCGCAATTTTTGATATAGTGTCAGATGAATGGAAGCTTTTTAATTTTTCAAATCTACAAGCTATGTTGATGTATTGAAAATTAAGGAAACTCCAGAGAGTTAGAAAAAAGAAATAAAATATTTGGCGAATTGGGTAGAAATTCTATCACATGTATTGATGAACGCTACATCCTTAATATATACTTTGGATAAAATAAATGCAAATTGAAGCTTCTAGACATATTGCTCATTAGATTAGATGAAGTCAAGAAGAATCTGAAAAAACCAGAAAGAAATTCTTTGATTGAAAATAAGGATATATTGAGGGAGAATCAAGCACAATCTAAGCATAAAAGTAATAAAGATATAAACTTGTTCCATATCTAGGAAGAGAAATTTGAATGGGATTTTGGAGACAGCAAAGATTTTCTCCAAAACATAGCGAATGAGTTTTTCAATATGAAAAAATGGCTACATCCATTAAAGCCACAATATAGGCAAAGGTATCTCTAGGCGGTGGCAATAAAAAAAAACTAATGACATTTTAATGCCTTGTGCTTCCCAAAATATAGGTTTTCTATCTCTAGGGTAAATAGGAGTCACAAAGTAATCTCTGTAATGCCTGATCATCCAGTAATTAATTTGGGATGCTAGTCAATAGAAGAAGTCATGTTTTCCCTCCGAATGCTCATAAATTGGGTAACTATGTTTTTAGATGAGTTACTGACCAAGAAAGATAGATTTACAGTTATAAATTAACCAAGAAAGGAATGCAACTGACAGGAAAATTGAATACAAACACACAAGTAATAACTTAGGATTTATGTGGTAAAACCCTGACAGAGTGTCAAGGAAACATCCACGGGGCAAGGGATTGGAATCTCTATTCAATCAATACATGATTCTCCTTAAAATAGTTCGGGCATTCATCAGTTTTATATGAACCTCCTCAGTTACATAACCAATGTTTCGGTATAAAACTAACTTGTTAATAACTAATACATTTTACCCAAATTTACATAATTAGTTATAAATCTCCAACAAAATCCACCTTGACAACAACTTTCCTAATCCATTTCCCATGCCCATTCATCATCTTTTCTGCAAGCCAAGAGAAGCTAAACACCATCATAGCTTCTCTACTGTAACTGGCTTTGTGAATATGTTTGCACAATTTTCTCGCATATGGACCTTTTGAAGAGCTACTTTTCCACCATCGATCACATGTCTCAGAAAATGATACCTTACATCAATGTGCTTAGTTCTACTGTGATAAGCAGGATTTGTAGCCAAGTGAATAGCACTTTGACTGTCACAAAGTACATTCACTTTCTCATGTGTCCTTCCAATATCATCAAGTAGACCCTTTAACCAGATTGCTTCTTTACTGGCATCTGAAGTAGCTATATATTCTTCTTCGGTAGTGGACAATGCAACTATTTATTGAAGCTTTGACATCCAACTAATTGCTCCACCTGCAAGATTAAAGTCATAACATGTAGTAGATCTTCTTTTTTCCAAATCACCTGCATAATTAGCATCTACATATCCACAGACTGATCCTTCACTACCATTAAAGATGATGCAATGGTCACTTGTGACTCTTAGATATCGAAGCACCCATTTCACTGCTCGCCAATGTTCTTCACCTGGATTTGCCATGAACCTGCTGACAACTCCAACTGCATGTGAAATGTTCAGGTCTTGTAGATACCATCACATACATTAAGTTGCCTACAACATTTGCATATGGTACATGAGATATATACTGCTTTTCTTCATCAGTTCTAGGACTTCAAAACTGAAAAGAAGCTTAAAATGGGAAGCTAATGGAACATTAACAGGTTTCACATTGTTCATACAGACTTTTTCAAGTACTTTCTCCACCATACTTCTACTGTGATAACCAAAGCTTACCATTTTTCCTGTCTCTGTGTATCTCCATGCCCAAGATATGTTTTGCTGCTCCAAGATCCTTCATATCAAACGTCCTAGAGAGATGAGCCTTTAACCTATTGATCTCTTCCATGCTTTTGCTTGCAATAAGCATATCGTCAACATACAAAGCTAAGATAATGAATATGCCATTGAAACTTTTGAAGTATACAAAATGATCATACTCACTTCTAATAAAGTTCTGGCTCACCATGAAGGAGTCAAACTTCTTGTACCATTGTTTAGGAGACTACCTCAGACCATTCAATGATTTCCTGAGCTTGCAAACTAATCTTCTGCTGCAGCCTTGTACAAAACCTTCTGGTTGTTCCATATATAACTCTTCATTCAAATCACCATGTAGAAAAGCTGTTTTAACATCTAGCTGTTCTAACTCAAGGTTAAGTAATGCAGTTAGTGCCAACACAATATAGAAACAAGTTTTACAACTAGTGAAAAAATCTCATGAAAGTCGATACCTTCAACCTGAGAATACCCTTTTGCTACCAGTCTCACCTTATACCTTTTGATACTTACATCAACTTTCTGATTCAGTTTGAAGACACATTTGCATCCAACAACACTTCTCCCTTTAGGAAGTTCTACAAGATCCCAGGTATTGTTCTTGGCTAAGGAATCCATTGCTTCTTCCATAATTGTTTTCCACTTTTTGCTATCCATATCATCTACTGCTTCCTGATAACAAGAAGGTTCCCCATCTTCAGTAATCAAAGCAAAATATGAAGCATAATCTTCATACCTTTTGGGAGTTTTTCTTTCCCTTGTAGACCTTCTTAGAGTGATTGGTTGCTGAACTGGTTCATAAACTTCAACAACTTCCTTTGTATCTTTAACACCTTTTTCTCCAGAAGCCTCTTCTTCCTTTTGACTGTCACCAAAAAATCTAGCCTTCAACTAAACTTGTTGATTTGGCGATACCTGTTCCTGTTCAATTCTTTCAACATTTGATTTTAAAAAAGAAGATTCATCAAATGTTACATCTCTACTAATGACTGTCTTCCACGATGTAGGATCCCACAATCTGTATCCTTTCACTGCATAGTCATACCCAACAAAGACATAACATTTCGATTTTGGATCTAATTTTGAATGCTGATTTTTAGGAATAAGAGAATAAGCATCACAACCAAATATCCTTAAATGTGAATAATCACAAGATTGACTTGTCTAAACTTCTTCAGGAATTTTACAATGAATTTCTACTGAAGGTGATCTGTTAACTAAATAACAAGCAGTGGATACTGCTTCTACCCACAACTCCTTTTGCAAGTTAGCATTACTAATCATGCTTCTGGCTCTTTCCATAAGAGTCCGATTCATACATTCAGCAACACAATTTTGCTGAGGAGTATAAACATAAGTTTTGTGTCTAACAATTCCTTCATCCTTACAGTATTGTTCAAATTCTATTGAAGTGAATTCACCACCATTGTCAGTTCTTAAACATTTAATTTATTTTCCTGTTCTTTTCTCTACCATTGCTTTAAATTGTTTAAAGACATTGAATACATCAACTTTGTTTTTTAGCATAAAGACCCAAAATTTACGGGAGAAATCATCAATAAACGTTAAAAAATTTCGACCACCTCCATATGATACAACAGGAGATGGTCCCCACAAATCAGAATGAATATAGTCTAAGATATCTTTACTATTATGATTTCCAGTTTAAAATCTCTATTTACACTATTTTCCATACACACAATGTTTACAGAAATCCAACTTTAAAGATTTTAGATCGGGAAGAGATTTACATTTCATCAGTATCTGAAGACCTTTCTCGCTCATGTGACCTAATTGTTGATGCCATAGGTGAGTACCTGCTTCTTTTTTTTTTGACATAATCACTGCTTCACTAATCTGAGTACTTCCTTTGAGTCTGTAAAGATTTCCAACCTTTTCTCTTTCATAACAACTAGGGCACCTTTAAATACTTTCAACACGCCATTCTAACTTGTAAACTTATAACCATCTGAATCCAACACTCCCAAATAAATCAATTTTTTCTTCAAATCAGGTACATGTCTAACACTAGTTAATGTTCTAACTATGTTATCATATATTTTAATCCTGATATTTCCCATCCCAAGAGTCTGACATGATATATTATTACCCATAAACACAGAACTACCATTTATATTTTCATATGAAGTAAACCAATTTTTGTGTGGACACATGTGATGAGAAGCACCAGAGTCTAATAGCCAGCTTTCAACACCCTGAGAGACATTACATGAAGTTTCATCTATCATACATAATTCTTCAGCAGATAAAACTTCGTCTATCATGTTAGGTAAACTTGACTTAGGATAGAGTCAAAGTTGACCAGGTTAAACAGTGATGGTTTTGGGGCACATGGTATTGTGCACCCATAGTATTCTACCTGTGGTATTATATGTAATGGAGCTTATAAAAGGCTGGAAGGAATTCATTGTAATGTAAGACCTGGAGGTCAACGGTGAAGGCTCACTTGGTCGGATTGGCCAGGGTTTTGGCCAATGCTAATGAGATCTTATTAGGTTGGGTTTTTCCCCGGACTTGGGTTTTCCGGATAAACATTGTGTTTATGTGTTTATGGTTGTTGCTGGTTATTTTTATATTTATTCCTCTCAGTAATTATTTATGTTATGTAGTAAATTTCTTAACAACTGGTATCAGAGCTAGATATTGGCTTCAAAGGGATTCTTTGATGCCAGGGGTTTATAGTTCCTGATGAGTTCAATGCAGCCTTTTTTACAGATCTGGGTTTGGAAAATAATGGTGGAACAGTCGTGTGCGGAAGAACCTCGAGGATAATGTGCGGAAGATAGTGCCATAACTACCACAGATTGCAGTGCATTTGCGATATTTACCGGTTTGAAACATGTTGACGAATTGTTTGGGATTCATGCGGCTATTTAAAGAAGGTTGAGAGTTACCTTTGGTAATATTAAAATTCAAGGCTGATTTTGTTCGAAGCCTTTTTTCGTAGGGAATCGATAAGGGATATTTCCTATGTGTTCTATGCTGTGTTGAAAGATGGAGTAGGCGTGGCTGCATGCAGGTCAGCAGAAGAAAATTGTTCATGCGGCTTTAAAAATTGTTCATTTTCTGTTACGTGAGGCCACTGGTATTGGAATCTATGAGGTTCTCGTCGGGCTCATAGTTGGAGAGGTTTGATAGAAGTTTTTGAGCAAATCAAATTGAGAGAGGATGGATCAAAATCACAGTAGCAATAAACCAAAAAAAAAAAATTTAATGAAGTCAAAATTATTGCATGTAAATGGGCATGCTACTATAAGACCTGGTAAGGCATGTGTACCCCTCGGTGATCACCGGTAAAGTTTGGGTTAGACCTAGGTGATAGGGGGGATGTCAGGTTAACAATACCCCAAGTAAAAACTCTGAGGGGGGTAAGAGCTAGAGTGAGTGGGATTGTCTCACTTAGCAGGTTTGGCTGGAGTTAGTCAAGGAACCCCAAGTCAAGTTAAGGGGGAATTGTTAGGTAACTTGACTCAGGATAGAGTCAAAGTTGCCAGGTTAAACAATGATGGTTTGGGGCACATGGTATTGTGCACCCATAGTATTCTGCCCATGGTATTATATGTAATGGAGCTTATAAAAGGCTAGAAGGACTTCATTGTAATGTAAGACCTGGAGGTGAGTGGTGAAGGCTCACTTGGTCGGATTGGCCAGGGTTTTGGCCAATGCTAATGAGATCTTATTAGGTTGGGTTTTTCCTTAGATTTGGGGTTTTCCCGGATAAACATTTGTGTTTATGTGTTTATGGTTGTTGCTGGTTATTTTTATATTTATTCCTCTTAGTAATTATTTATGTTATGCAGTAAATTTCTTAACATATCATACCTGAATCAACCTGATTTTCTTCCTTCTTCGGGTTATCAGAATCTTGTCATTTCCAACAGTCTTTCTTCAGGTGTCCAATTTTATTGCAGTGCCAACATTTTTCCTTACACTTCTTTCCCTTTGATTTAGATCTGGAAGACCCCCTTGTTTTTTCTCCTCTTTCCTTTGACTGTCCTCTAGCTATCATGGCTTTTGATGCAGCTGTTTCATTACTGGATTTCCTTCGTACTTGTTCAGACAAGAGAGCTCCTACAACTGATTCAAATTTCAAAGAATCAGCGGTGCTCAAATTGATTGAAGTTACGAAGTGATCCCATGATTCAGGAAGAGAACAGAACAAGGTTATAACTTTCTCTTCTTCCTAAACTTTAACTTCCATATCTGTTAATTGGCATATAAGTGTGTTAAAAACATTGAAATGTTCTGCAACTTTTGAATCCTCCTTCGTTCGAAGACTGTACAGTTGTCTTTTCAAATAAATTTTATTGGTTAATGACTTTGTCATATATAGTTTTTCCAGTTTTTCCCATAAACCTAAAGCTGTACTCTCTTCAGCAATGTTGAAGAGAATTTCATCTTCTAGGCATAACCTAATGGCACTAAGAGATCGGGCATCCAAGTCCCCCTAGTTTGAATCAGTCATGGTTGCAGGTTTCTTATTTGCCCCGTCCAATGTGTTGTGCAACCCTTGTTGCAGCAACAAATCCCTAACTTTCAGTTTCCAAAGAGCAAAGTTGCTCTTGCCGGTGAATTTCTCCACGTCAAATTTTGCATTTGACATTTTTGCCATTTCTTTCCTCCTAGGGTTTTGTCTTTCAACTAGGGTTTCCAAAAAAAAAATCTCTTGGACTGTCTTTTTCCAACAAAGTATTTTCCATTTTTTTAAAAATTTTTCTTAGTCAATTTTCTGGGAAAAAATTTCAAATTTCCCAATAAAAAATTCAGAATCTTACTTTCTACAACATTTTAATGAAAAAATTCCCTTTTTTATAATTTCAGATTTAAAAAAAAATCTCTAATCTTCAAAATTTAATGAAACCCTTATACAAACCCTACTTCATTTTCCCTTTTCTTCAATTCAATGAATATCTTTGTTTCCGCTAAAAAAAATTTACTCGGATTTCACAGCAATTTTTTTTTTCTTTTTCTTTTTCTTTTAATGGTAACCAGCAGCCCTCTTCCTGCAACGGAACCTCTTCCTACAATGGAACCACGCAACCCTTGCTTAAATTATGGACAAGCAATGGCCCCCCACGCTTTTGCTACACACATGGCGGTTGGTCTTCATGCAGAAAAATAAATACGCGGTTGGTCTTCACACAAAGGGTAGATATACGGGCTCTGGTCCAATGCTTGAGCACACAGAAGCAACCAACGGCTCTAGAATCACGCAACATGCATAGGTATTCCTTGGCTAGCCTGCAGTTCGATGGGTCTCTGGGCCAACAACATGTAGAGGGCAGAGAGCAGCTTCTTTTTTGGTCCAACACTTAAGCACGCAGAAGCAACCAACAACTCTGGTAGCACGCAACATGCAGAGGTATTCCTTTGACAACCACGCAGCCATCCTTTGATACCATGCACTGTCTTCGAGGCCAATTTTCATGCAGTGCTAATGCGTCTCTCCTCTTTCTCCTCTTTCACTAGCGCATCTCTTTCACAACGTCTCCTCAACTAATCTCAATTCAACTTTGCTCTGATACCATTTGTTGTTAGATGAGTTACTGACCAAGAAAGACAGATTTACAGTTATAAATTAACCAAAAAAGGAATGTAACTGACAGGAAAACTGAATACAAACACACAAGTAATAACTCAAGATTTACGTGGTAAAACCCTAACAGAGTGTCAAGGAAACATCCACGGGGCAAGTGATTGGAATCTCTATTCAATCAATAAATGATTCTCCTTACAATAGTTCGGGAATTCATTAGTTTTATATGAGCCTCCTCAGTTACATAACAAATGTTTCAATATAAAACTAACTTGTTAATAACTAATACCCAAATTTACATAATTAGTTATCAATCTCCAACAAACTACCCAAAAGGCAAAAAATGCTACATTCACCCCATGATATATGGTGACTCAACTAGTCAATGGGTCTATAGGCCTCGCAACATAATGGTGGAAATGGCTCCCACAAAGAGCCAAAGATAACATACTAAATGATCTGAAGGCAAATGAAGAGCTTATTAAAGCTCCATCTACTTAGTTTCATGGGATAGACTATGAAACATATTATGAACATCTAGCATTATAATTCATGACCTAAAGGCTATGCATTTTAGCCTAACATGAACGATATTTTTGTTAAATGGAGAAGTTGATCACAGAGTCTCGGAAAATGTTTGAACCTGCAAACATCGAATACTACATTAGAAGTCTCCCAGGTGCACTCCCTGATTTGGTAGAGCAATATTACAAAGACAAGAATATCAAACTTGAAGGCATGTCGTTGGCTATGGCTGATAGACACATAAGAATTGTTAGTCAGGAACACTTCCTTACAAAACAAGTGAACACATATTTCAAAAGGTTTGATAATATGTTCACCTTTTCTCTTTATAAAAATGTGGGCAATATGCTAGAGTGGGTTTGTGGTGTATTTAATTGTGGCCATCAAACTACTAAGAATTTTTGTCATTGCAAGGAAAAAGGAAAGCAAAATTTGTTTAGTTTCCATTCTCAATTTGATTTGATCAACCACAAAAAAAATATAGGAAGCATAGAAGGAAGTTTAAAAAGATTCCTTATCTGAGAAGAAGATAATAGCCTTCCTTATGTGACTTTTGGATGTTAAAGGATATAAAAAACACTTTTATAAGGAAAAGTTGAAGAATCAAAAGAATGGGAAAGTTTATAATTTGATCATTAAGAGTCTCCACATCCAAAACCAACACTCTTAGCATTTAGAGGAGTGAAATTCTATATCAAGGTAACATTTTGTCCTCCAGAGGTAAAACCTTATACAATCAATTGTCTTGCTGATTCTGGTTGCCAACTTAATTTGCTAAGAAGAAAGATAATCCCTGAATTCTGTAGGGAAACCCTACTGTGACTGGAAAAGTTGTTGAAAAGTGTAGAAATTCAAGGATAGACACTGAACTTCCTACTTAAGGTAGACAACTATCATCTCAAACTCTTATTTCACTGTGTGAATCAAAGAGTTGATGATTGTATTTTAGGATCATAGTTCTTAGAATTGCTTGATCATGTGACAAGAAATAAGAAAAAAAGCCTTTGAATTTCATACTACCGAGATAAAAGTAAAACTCCTCTATTTTTAAAAGGAAGGAATAGGACAACAGAAAGAGAGCCAAAACAACCTATAAGAACCAGTTACAAAGTCACTTCCAATGGCTTAAAATAAAATGAAATTTAGTATTTGATATATATAGGCTCACAGTGACAAATTTTTAGCCCCAATAGTGAAAATAATTATGAAAGAATGTACATCAGAAGTCCCAGATGCTTTTTTTGCACCGAGAGAAATATTATGGTTCTCTACCATGCAATCCTTTGGTTAAAGTTAGTCCCCTAAAGGATTTAGGATGACTAATGAGCCCATTTGAAATTAAAACGTGCCGGGAAGAAATTAATGATTTGCTTAGAAAAGGATTGATTGAACCCTCTAAAAGTTTTGGGGCATGTAGAGGTTTCTATGTTCATAAACATTCTGAGTGAAAAGAAGGCAAACCAAGATTTGTTGTTACCTATAAGCATGTCAATAAGGTTTTACAGGATATTCGGTACCCTTTGCCGAATAAAAGCTCATTAATGATAAAAAAATCTTTTAGTAAATTTGATTTGAAATCTGGTTTTTACAAGATTGGAATAGCCCCAAAATATCAACAAAAAACAACCTTTGTAGTGTTGATTTTTTGTATCTATGGCTGGTCTTTATAAATTAGTTTAGCTCACAAAATATGAAAGAAATGATAATTATAAATGTATACTTCAAGTCAGATTCAAAAGAGGGAAATTGAATTTTTGAAATTCAAGTTAATTGTCTCCACAAGTTCAAGTCGACCAGCCTACTTGACACAAATTTGGGTTCATGAGATGACTATAGAAATGCTACTTGTCCTCCTCATCAAGGAACTAATTCAAATCACATAAACTCATGTTTTCTCCACACGTGGGAGTTTAGAAGAACAATTTTTGAGGTAACAAACCAAGATTATTCTAAGGTAGTAGATCGAAATCTTTTGAAGCACAATTCACCGTATTTTGAGGCCAGGTTGACCAAATTTCTGAGGTTGTCTCAATAGACCAAATTTGTTTATGGTTGACTAGGTTTAACCTTGGTATGTTTGTGGTCAGTTGGACCTTGTTTCTAACTAGAAATCAGATTGTATCTCCTGCTGAATTGGAAAGTTTCTCTATGTAAATGTTGCTGGGTTTTTCCCTACTCAACGTTTTCCTAGGGTAAAATTTTGTCTCTTGTGTTTGGTTATTTCTTCATAATCCCACTGTCATTATTGATTAACAGTTGAGACTTTTTATGTGTAATTTCTTAATGAAAAATGTGATACAAGAAGATTAGAAAGGCTTGAAAAATTCAACATGGTATCAAAGTGAGGTTAAAGAGCAGCCACTAAAGAGACTTGAATAAATCCAAAGTAATTGAGGCCAAACGTTGAAGAGAAGCTGCCAAGTATTTCTGTATTGTGAAAGCCAAGTTTTGGACGAGCCTGAAGCCCTAGTCCAAACTCTAATTGAAAGGAGGATGATCAACTACTAATATCTTTTTTCAATCAAGTGAAAAGGAAAATTTCCGAGTAAAAGAAGGTCAAAGTATCTTGTGTCTATATATTCTCGTATTTATGGGAGGGATGAAACCATCAAGAAGGTTGAGTGTCTTAGTTTGCAAGTAGAAGGGACCTTAACCCATATTTTGGGAAGCCAAGATAAGAATGTAGATAATTCTGTAGATTCAACAGTTCATGTGATATACTAAAAATAAGACAAGAATCTACTCTACTCTTTATAGCAGAAACCAATAATGATTGATGAAAATAATAATAAGAAAGAGGAAGAATATCAATCGCACATAACACAATATTTCTTTGGGGAAAGCAACTGCTCAAAACTTCGACTATATATATTGCATTAACCAAAAGATCTAAGAAGAAAATACAATGCTTGTTCCTCCTGAACAATTCCTGCACAAGTATAATCTAACTCTCTGCTCAGAAGCTAGCTCAAGCCAACTCTTAGCCTATTCTGCTGCCTTCCAAGCCCCTACTTCCTTGTGTAATTCCTAGAGGAATTAGCCTCTATTTAATGAGGAAATCCTTCTTCCATAATTTTGCAATCCAAAGTTAGGTCCTCAACTGATTGCATGTACCGTCTGTACAACTGAGAAAATTATACAACTGATAGTACACTATCCTTGAACTCTAATCTCAACTGGGTCTTCATATGAACTGACATGCATGAATTATTTATGAGTGAATCTTTAGTTAATTGGTGTGACACTGGTAATGCATTGGTGCACTACTCCACTATTAGACCTCTACTAGTTCCTCCAACAATCAGAACTAGTTTAACTGACTATAACTCAGTTAGATTGAGTTATCTAATTACAACTCCAATGAACTCAATATGGACCCCTAAAACTTAGGGATCACACTTACATGACTCCAGCTAGACTTCCAACTTGATTTTCCTAAGCTAGCTAAGTCAACTTAACTTAGTTAACTATTACAAATTGCTATGAGAAAATAATAACAATTTAATTCACAATTTAATTCAAGAACAAATTAAATTGGAATTTCTAGATGTTATTTTTAACATTTCTTGTTGCTATTTTGAACAAAGAAGAAGGAAGGTCGCAACCTGTTCTGATGATAAGCCTCAAATGAATGAGAGGCATTAGATCCTTAGTGGATAGGGCTGAAGTGTCTCTAGGCTATAGGAAGGCAAACAATGGGTCTTGGAAGCTGCTAAGTTATATTTTTTCAAGGTTGTTTTAAGGAAGTTTAAACCTTGAGTCTATGGACTGAAGGACTCTGTGGGGGCTTGCTATCTAGAGAAAAGAATCAAATATGTTGTCATACAAAAACAAAATTTGACAAGTATGTAAAAAAAAAAAAAACCTTGTATAAGCATTAAAGAATAGTATGTAAAGTGTATCTTAATATTGTACTCTAGAAGGCACGCTTTGAAGGGAAAAATCCTCCTTTGAAGGCCAAGTCATTTTAGAACTAGAGTTATCCTATCATTACTGTAGTTTTGAGTAGGCCAACGATATTCATAAGTATGAGTTTGTAATGGTTTTGAAGGTCATTCCTTGTATTATAAGGGTTTTATTGGTCAGATAGTTCTCCATGGATATCAAATTAGTGATCCCTCAAATGTGATATTGATCTAGGTTCCTGTTGGTGCCAAAATGTTCCATCCCTAAGATTTTTTCTCTAGGGGTTCCCAAAGCTAAAGATGGGTTTGGGACATTCCTAGTTCAAGGTATAACTGCTATCAAAGGTAAGGAGAAAAGGCAGGTCCAAAAAGCGCTAAGGCTAAAAACCCCGTCAAATGAGCGCCGACGAACAAAGACATGACACAACTACACAGGTGGCAAAAATTGTTGGACAGGTGTGCAGAGAAATGTGTGGGCTCTTAGATCCAATGATGGGTGCACAGGGTGATCAAATGACCCACGAAGCCCAATGTCGCAAAATTTCCTAGGTGTTAACCCAACCAAGGGGTGCGGAAAGGGCCACATGGCACCATATTGTGCCCCCTACATCATTTAAACATTTACCAATGCTAGTTTGGGGGTAATGCAAAAGCACCATGTTGCCACCACGTCAACCCTTCCACGAAACCATCACCATGCCACATAACCCTGCTCAACCACTATTTTATCCAACTTGTCAGGTCGAACCACTCCCCACATTAGCCCTTTCCACATTAGCACCCAACACGTGGCATGGCCCATGTCATGTTGACATCATCATTACATAAGAAAAATAAATGTGCCTAATTGATCTAGACTTATGCGGGAATGAAACAAAATATAGATATACACATAAACACAGAGATGCAAAAGAAACATAACTTCCTTTGATTAATATCAAAGCACTGAAATATGTTTACATATAGAAATGGAAATAAACTAGCTTGGGCAATGGTAGCTTATCTCTGAGAAGAGATGTGGCAACTAGATGCCTTTGAACTATGTTATAATGAGACTCAAAGGCCTATTTATTATTGAGAAACAATGGAAAACCCTAAACAACCAAAAATATAACCTTAGGGGATGAAGCGCCAAAACTGCGGGCCTCGTTTGGGTAAATTGGTACATCAACTTCTCGGGGTCGTAACTTTGGCATACAATATCCGTTTGTCTATCATAATACCTCGTTTGAAATATCTCGAAAAGGAGGCCAAAAATAAATTTGGTGTATTTGTTTGGGACTTTTCTGGTCTCTCCATTTTCCCTAAAAATGTCTTTTAGTCTCTCAAAATGGCTTTGGAAGTTTAAGACTTGAAAAACTACCAAAAATAGTGAGTTGTGCTACAATTAAGGAAACTGAAAATAAACAATGGTGGGGGTCCAAGTGGAATAGGCGGGTTGCCACTAATATCCACTTGGATTAGTCATCCCCCCTTAGGAATCAATGGTCCCTGTTAGCCCTGAGATGCAGTGCTATTTCTCTTTGAAAAAATGAAGGAAAGGCTTGGTTTGCTTCGCTGTTCTTAAAGGGATCTCACATGGGCCATCATTCCCTTTCTTCTTTTACCCCTCTCACACTTTACCATTTCCCTTTCCTAACTTAACCTTCACACCCCGATAAATTCCTCTTTGGCCTTAGCCCGCAAGCGCAATAGCCAAAATCCCCATGAAACCTCACCCATATGCCTTATGTGCTTATAACACATTACCCGAAGACATCTCGTACCTTCACCACCTCCCTCACCATTGATCTTTCCCCTCCAATCCAACAGTCCATGTCCCATCTGATACACCAAATTTCCCAACACTCCTCCATTGTTAGATCACCCCCATCAGATGTAACGGTCAACGACCATATCGCGCGGACAACAAGCACGACAAGTACCCGCCCGATGAGTGCAATTTTTCTTTTTCCCCGCTGCTACATGTCATCCACTGAATGACATCAGGCGAGTTCTGACACTTACTGCTTACCGCTCGATGCCCACCCGATAAAAACCATAACCACTCAAGTCAAACAACCCCGCACGTTATCACCCGCACATCTCCTCTGCCCGATAACCATCCGATCCACTCACCTGAAGATCTAACGACCTGGCCATGTTCCGCTCCCGCCACGATCGCTAACCTCCAAAAAGAAATCCTCACCACACATCTCCCTTGATCTAATGGCCACCATGCATGATCACTCACCACCATTCATCCTCCCATGTACTCCATACCCCACGTCTTGTCTGCTACACGAAGAAGAAGATGGCCGACTCTGTCAGCCTGACCATGAAATCGAATTAAAAGAAGAGCATGACCGGGGAGAAAAGGACACAACAGGACTCAACAACCGAATTAAATAGTCATGGAACTCCATTGGCACAATTAATCCGATCACTTGGAGGACAACACAGTACCAGAACCGATCAGGTTTTCATAGTGAAGAAAGCAATTACATTCAAAGATGTATCAGATAATTAATGGTAGCTGGTGGTCAATTAAGACCCCTCCATCCCTAAATGGCTAAGAGCCATTGTAATGATAGATTATAAATAGCTAGAAGGAAGATGTAATTAGGGTTGGCAATTGTGCTTTGGTTCAACTTTTGGAGACTGTAGATATTTTGTAACTTGCAGTGTCTCATCTTCATTTTCAGTAATGCAAGCTTCTTTTGTTGTTAATTGCTCAATTCCGATTTCTCCTCTATTCTAAGCTTGTGCCTGAAGTGTTGTATTCATGATTTCTTCTACGTCTAATGCCAGATAACTGTCATCTTATCTCTAGATTAGACAATTGAATGTATCAGTGAGTGGGTCACTCAGGTTTCTTCTGTATCTAATGTAAGATAACTATCATCTTATCTATGCATTGATAGATTAGATTTGCAATTTTCTTTACTAGTTGTAGTTGGCCATCATACATTCTGTATGCATCTGCTGGTGTGGTTAGTATTCTTCGTTTGTTCACCGAATTCCCAAATTGTTGAGTATTGGTGGTCTAAAGCCTTGTAGTCTGAGGGTGTTCATGCATATCTGGAGTGAAAACAAAGTAGAAGTGGTTATCTGGCTTGAACCAAACCATAACCCATCCCAATAAGTTCTTAGAAACACATTGAAGATTATATGTTACCAGGCATCTCCAAGCTACAACCTAGGAGAGTTTCCTGGAGAGCTAACATAATTGGCACCATTACAGGGGAGAGGAGATTAAAGCTCAGTTTCCCTGGGAGAATGATACAGGTCCAGCTTTGATGATAGACAAAGTCTGGACACATTTTTGGTTGTAATCATCTATCTAGTGACTCTACTGGAGGCTGAACCTCTTGGAAACTCCACATAACAGTTTGGGCTTAGTTTGTGAGGCACACTTGGAGAAATCCTTAGAAATCCCCAACTGACCCAGTACCTGACCCTGAGAAGATTATCAAGGAAAGAAGGACATCACAAAAGGGAGCATCAAGATCAGGTAAACATAAACAATCTTATGCATCTCTGCAAGAAAGGCTTGACACAGAGCACATACATATTGAGAATATAGCCTCTAGCACTAGCAATGAAGAAAAATTTTCAGAGATTTATAAATCTCCTTATTCTTTAGGTTCTCCTTTGGATTTCAACCTGAGGGAAACCTCCCCTCCTGTCCATCATATTCCTTTAACCCTGTCAGTCATTTCTCAACTCCCTACCTTTCAGATTGCCAACACTCTTTCATCTACCCCAGTCATGGCAGGCCCACAAGCACCTACCAAAATGGAAAGAATCATAGCTGCTAGGTATGGACCCTTGGTCTTGTCTACTCTTTTGAATTCCATGCCTATAGGAGAATATCAAAAATACATGCCTAATTTCACTGGGACTGAAGGAGTTACAGCTGAAGAACATCTTGAGTCTTTTTATAGCTATGCTGATAATCTAGACATTAGTGAGGATGATGTGTGGATGAGAGGCTTTGTCCAAAGCTTTGACAGAGAGGCTAGAAAATGGTTCAGAGAATTAACTCCTAGGTCTATAACAGACATTGAAGCCTTAGATGATGTGTTCCTAAAGCATTGGAGGGATAAGAAAGATCTGCTCTACTATCATATTGAGTTTGGGAACTTGAAAAGGGAAAATGGGGAGTCACTTTCTGGTTTCAATAAAATGTTCAACTGCATGTACAACAAGATACCAGCTAAAGTGAAACCTACTCCCACCTATGCTAGACTCATCTATGCTAATGCCTTTGTTTCTAAATTTTGTTTACTATCGAGGGAGAGGCGATGTGCTTCTTTGGCTGATATGAAAGATGCAGCCCTGGAAGTAGAATCCAACATCATGGCTGCAGAAAAGCTCAAAGGTAATACTGATAGATGGAGACAAAGGGGCAAGCCTTCATCATCTTTAGATCCCAAGATTGATGGATTCCCAAGGTCAAATAGGAGTATGAAGAGGAGTATATAGGCCTTTCTTCTTGATGGTCGGTTTGGTAATGATGTAGGTAGTGCATGATTTGATGTAATTCCCAACATCTTGTCGAAGGTTTAGCTAATAAAAATACTTCTAAAGCACTGCCACTATATTCTCTACCCCAAAATGTCCAGCGACCTAACTGTAGTGCACCTCCCAAATCATCTTCGCACGCTCGCTTGAAGGAACACAAAGGTCTCCCAGGTGGCATAACAGTGCGTCTTGAAGGTGAAAATTTGGAACTTTCTTACCTTCCAGGAGCGTCTAGTATGTGTTGCTGAATTCTAGATTGCTCCTGTAAATATGTAGCCATCCTGCAGTCTCGTGTCCACAAGAGTCGAGCATAGTGGTAAGTGCCATGACCGGTCAACTAAGGTAGTCTACAACATTTTGGTGCATCCCTTCTTATACTTAATGTTCAAATGGAACTTTTGTAGGTATGTGGACCATTTCTGATGCGATAGTTCTACAACTTCCCTTGTGTTTGTATGAACTATAGGAGTCGGTGGTCTGTGTGGATGATCGTTTCCTTCTCCATAATGTAATGCTTCCATTGTTGGCATGCATGCACAATGGAATACATCTATTTGTTATAGGTGGGACACTTTAGGACTGTGTCTGAAAGTGTCTCACTGTGATATGCGACTGGATGCCCCTGCTAAGTAAGAACTACACCAATAACATAGTTGGAGGCATCTGTCTCGATCTCAAATGGTTACTACAGGTCTGGTGATGTGAGCACTAGTGCAGAGCAAAGGCAATACTTCAACTCGGAAAATGCCTTCTGCTGGAATTCAGATCAAAATAACTTTGCTTTCGCTTTTCCCTTGGTGACTTGAATCAAAGGTCAAGTTATATGGGAGAACCCCAACACGAGCTTGCAGTGGAAGTTGGCAAGACCCAGAAAGCTATGGAGCTCTATTAGAGTGGTTGGGGCTAGCCAATCCCAAATGATTTGTATCGTGGCTGGGTCCAGATGCACACCCAGCTCATCAATGGTGTACACTATATATTGAATTTGGGTCATACCAAAAGTGCATTTCTCCAAATTGGAACACAACTTGTATTGCCGTAGGGTATGAAGGACCTGTCGAATATCGTGGAGGTGTTCTTCCCAACTTTGACTGAAGATCAAAATGTCATCCAAATACACCACCACTGAAGGTTCACAAGATGTCATCCGTCAACCTCATGAAGGTTGCAAGGGAATTCATCAACTCAGAATGCATGACCAGCCATTTGAAAAGACCCTCATTGTATTTGAAGGCAGTCTTCCACACATCAGAGGGTTCAATCGGTGCGTGGTGATAACCAGACTTCAAGTCAATAGTGATGAAATATTTGGCCCCCTTGAGTTGGTCCAAAAGAGTGATCTTGTTCAATGCTCGATAGTCAATACATAGTCTCCAAGTCCCATCCTTCTTATGTACCAACATGATCGGGCTCCCACATGGTGATGAACTTGGCCTGATGTGCCCTTTTTGCAACAACTCTTGAATTTGCTTCTTGATTTCATCATTCTCCAGAATAGAGCGTTGATAGATCAGTCCATTGGGTAGCAGTGCACCCAAGGTCAGATTGATGGAGTGTTTGACATGACAGTGTAGAGGTACCCCTGGGGGTGAGGTGAAGATGTCCCTGTACTCCTCTACAACCTTGTCCAACTACTACTGCCGTGCGAAGGAGCCCTGTTTGGAGGCCGTAGCCATAATCTTCTTCTTTTCCTGAGGGAGAATCATAAGGAAAATAAATTTCCCAGTCTAAGAAATTATCTTACTGCATTGCTTCGCAATGATTAAATAAACAATGGTAAGTGGTGCTACCTCCGATATCCTGTACAACTTATTGCCCAAAGTAATAATAACAGTGTGGGGCCTAGACTCATACACAACATGTAGCTTCCACAAGTATGTTTGGCCTAATAAAGCATCAAAAACATCAAGAGGAGAAACATCACATAATAACTTATCTGTGAAGGGCTTGACGCTGTAGGAAAGGTGACACTATTGGAAGACGCATAGATCTCACCCTTGATGAAGGCACCTGATGGTATATGGTTGTAGGTGTGGTGTGGTAAGTAGGCCAAACCACTTCATGACCTCTGCTAAAATGAGGTTCTTTTGGTTCCCGCTGTCGAGAATGAATGGAAACAGAGAACCCTTCACCCACATCTATCAGTGGAAGAGCCGCTCCCCTTCCTCTAGATCTTCGGGCTCATCCTTCTAGATCTTGGTGGTGGCAATGGTGGCACTAGGCTCCATATCAATACTGTTCTTCCCTTTGTCATTCCCCTTGTCATTTTCTAACTCAAAGTCAGAACATGCATCTGATTCATAGGTCTCCATCTCGACCACCAATGGCTCCTTGGCTCGACACTCATGTTGTGAGTGGGGCTCTTATGGAATTCACACCATTTTCGTGTGTCCTTCTTTGTCTTCATGGTGTTGCTATTTTCTTGTGGCTTCGATGGGTTTTCTTGGGTTGCCTTACCTTGACTTTGTCCTTTGTTCTGCGGTTTGGGGGTGCCTTTCCCTTACTTTGATTCGTAGATCAAAAGTCTCGCTTCTTCTGTTTAAATTTCTGCTCAATCTTGACATCATATTGATAGGTGAGACCAAGCAAGGAGATGTCTAGGTACTCCATCTCATCCTAGATGTACTTGTGTAGACAACTGCAGTACTTGAGTACCAAATTATGCTCAGAATCCTTGATACCCAACTTCGTACGAAGGGTATGTAATTTGTTTTGGAACTCCAACACATCTTGCTCCCTTCCTTGCCACAACATGGTCCACTTTATGTATGTTTCTTCATAGCTCCCGATAGGGTAATATTGTTCCTTGATGGTGTCTCAGAAAAAATGATAAGTGGGTGCGAATAAAAACATTGAGGATTCCCTCTCATACTTTTGTTCACAATAGGTTTCCCACCACTCCTTGACATGTGGGACGGGATTTAAGGAGTACAAAAGTAATATTTTCCCGATTGAAAAAGTCATGAATTGAAAAATATCCTTCCAACAGATTTAACCATCTTCTGCGACATCTGCATATATTTGCCCTTCAAATATGGGAATGTCAAAGTTAACTTGTACCTTAAAAGGAATGGTGCCTCCAAAGTGGCTACTGGATGAAGATGCTTCATCCATGGGTAGCCACCAAAGGATCTGGGCAAAGTTATCCATCATCGTGTTCCTTTGTCACTCAAGGGATTCCTCGAGCAATATTTTGAAAGTATCTCTTGCCCCCTCGTCTGTCTTTTCTTCTACCATGGGAGGTCATCAGGGTTTACGAGGCTGGTCTTGCAAAGGTTCAATAAGTTCGAGCTGTAATTCCTTATACCTCGACCTCATTAGGGACATGAAAATAAAAACAAAGAAAGAGCACACCAATCTCATACCGCTGATCCAGACTTATGCAGGAACACAACAAAATACATATATACACACAAACACAGAGATGCAATAGAAATAAAACTTCCTTTCATTAATATCAAAGAACTAAAATATGCTTACATACATAAATGGAAAGAAAATAGCTCAAGTGATGGTAGCTTATCTATGAGAAGAGAGGTGGTAGCTACATGCCTTTGAACTGTGTTACAATGAGGCTCAAAGGCCTATTTATTACTGAGAAAGAATGGAAAACCCTAAACATCCAAAAACCTAACCCCAGGAGATGAAGCGCCAAAAATGTGGAGCCCGTTTGGGTAAATTGGTACATCAACTTCCCGGGGTCATAGCTTAGGCATACGATCTCGATTTATCTTTCATAATATCTCGTTTCAAACTAGGGAAGATGAAAAGAAACAATGGTGGGGGTCCAAGTAGAATTGGTGAGTGGCCACCAATATCCACTTGGATCACCAATGAGGTCTTGACACATGTCAAGCCAATTTTTTTTATAAAAATGGCTTTGGGGCCCATTTTGTTGCTATTATGTCCTATTTAGACTCAAGCTCGGACAATGTGCACTCATGAACTTAATTTACTCATTTATACACTCTCTAAGCTCGAATTCTCACATTTAAACTAACAATTCACCCTTATTTCGTGGATTCCACCTATTAAAACCCTCTCTCAAGCGAAAACTGGACAACTTCAAGATTTAAAGAAAACCCTAGTCTCATTCACTCAAGGAGTGCTCTTTGTCTCAAGAAAATCCAAATTCCACTCAAATTAGGCTGTCCTTCTACAAAATTATCTCATCTTCAACTTCAAAAACCATGGAATTCACCAAATCCAAGCTCAATTTGCTCAAAATCCTTTAATTTGACATTTGCGCATGCCAACTAGTCCCACAACTCAACAAATTTTAAATAAGCTTCCCTCCGCCTCACGGGCCAATCTCCTTTAGCAACATTGCACCCACACTTGAGTTGGTTACTACCATTTTTAAATCTCATTTTGTCTTTTTCTCAATCCTCAGTCAATGATCCCTTTCAACAAATCCCATATTCTCAATGGCCACCTCTTCTACTCCATGCTCTGCTGATGTCTCAATGGCTACCTCTTTTACTCCAAGCTATGCTACTATCTCAATGGTTGAGAAATCCAAAGACCCTGAATTTTATGATGCTGACACAAATGTTCGAGACCCATTGATAACAACACATGACATGGGGAAGTCTATTCATTTGGTACAAAGTACCTGTGATATAATATGTAGCCATAAAAAATTACCCGCATTGAACTTGGTCCTAGCATTGGTTTCTCAAGTATATACATTTCTAGAAATGGTATCCAGGCGTGTCAGTTGATTCTTTCTAGATCAAATAGTTATTGTATCATCTCAAGGGTACAATGCAATAGTCAAATTAACATCACAATCAAGTGAAAACATGCTCTCATTCCCAGGAAGAACATGTATGCAAAGGCTAGATAAAGAGATACTTGAAGATAAATGGATGGTTCTCTCTCTAGATATAAAATAACAAATGATTCAATGGATATGTCAAAGAGGGAGTGGGTTCCCCTTATGGTCCTCCTCCCTACCCCAAAATGGTCTTTGATGCTATGCCGAAGATATCTCTTTCTATGGTTACCCAAGTCCTCAGTCTCAATATCGATGTTTATGTAGTTGAGATGAATTCCTTAGTCTCCTTGTCTCATCCGACCACCAGGGCTTGTACAAAGTTTGATTTTCCATAGTTTTTGTCTTATGAGATCCATTCCCAATTGATAGAATTTGAAGAAGGGAGGTCTTTCCGGCACCAAGCTTACTCGGTCCACTTATTTATCCACCAACAATATTCCCACCTTAAAAACCTAAAGCCCAAGATGGTGGATGAGCATAATTCCCTATTACTTTTTTATGAGTGGTTACCCATGGTTAGAAAACCAGAAAATAACCAAGTCTTCTTCAAGTATGTGTCATCTTTCATGTTAGTGGTTAATACACTTTTGCATGGTCAAATTTTACCCAGAGATCCTCAGTTCCTCAAGGAGAAGTTACAGTTCACCCCTGATACTAGAATAGGTGATTGTGACCTTAGGTCAAGAGTACACAATTATCAAAGTGTATGGATTCTAAGGAAATCCTTACCAATTAACAATATTCTTGACTCCCCGCATATTGGCATTGGAGTACATTAGACAAAGGTTCAACAACGATAATATGCATTTCAGTTCCAAAAAGGTAGCTGTAACTTTCCACCTCCCTCATGAGTTAGGCCTATTTGTGGTCAATTCAAGGAATGCCTTAAATATTGTAGATAAGATTTTGCAACTTTTTTATTTCCCATGGGTGGGAGCATGGAAGTATGACCCTCACAACATCATTTATGATATGATAAAAGACACAAATATAGAAAATCATAAGCATGACTCAAATCCCATAGTAGAGGATTATGCTAATAAATATACTTGGGAGGAAGTTAAAACAATATTGCATCCAATTGAGTCAATCACTTCCCGCCTCTCAAGGAAGAAGAGAGTCTCTTTTGAAACCATAAACATAGATCAAGGAGAGGAGACTAGCTCAGAGAAATCCAAGGGAGAAGAAGTAGAAGGTGATGATCATGATGAGGACATAGTGAGGAGACAGAGTCACATGCATTAGTGCTATATAATAGTCAGGTTGCAACCCAGTAAAAGCGGGCTTTTACTATGGAACATATGCCCTCTTCCATGTCAACATCTAAGATTATAGAGTCAGGTGAGGTTTCCAAGCCTAGATAAGTGACAGTGGTAGAGAAATTTCAAGAAATTGTTAAGAAAGTAGACAAATAAAGAAAAATAGATATAAGGATAGTAGAAAATCAATCACTTCCCCCAATGCAGGTTAAGAGTGCATCGGACCATGAAAATGGAATTTTTAAGTTGGCGACATTATAGTCCAAGGTGGAGACAATCAAATACATGGAATATTATGAATTTCATCAAATGTACCTGTGAGCAGATCATATTCCATATAGAGATATCATGGAGCTGAATATGCAAGTGACTCATATGGTGCATAGACAAATGCCACAACTAGGAAATTGCAGAAGTTGTACAACAAGGTAGGCAACCAGTTGAAATATAAAAAGATGGTATGCATATTCAAGAATATGAAGATAAAAAATGTAACACACACCGTTACCTAACTAAATGTGTTTACTATGTAACCCAAGACTCAAGGTGTTGTTATGAGAATGGGGTAAATTTTCCTTTTTGTGATTATTATTATTATTATTTATTATATTATTTTTATTTATTTTTTTTTATTTTTTTCAATTTTTATTTTTTTTTTTTATTTTTTTATTTTTTCGTAAAACTAGAAAAAGTTGAAATCCAACATGGGAATGGTCATTCAATGACAAAATAAAAACCTACCTCCACTCCATGATTCCTTTCATACATTACTTCTAAATGGGATAATTTTGATATTTAAATTTAGTTGGTTCACCTACATTTGATGTTTTATACTTTTAAGTTGCTCCATTTCAATATAGTCTAAGTTGCACTTAATATTTTAAAATGCTTACTGCTAAAGCAACTTTAGGAAACTTAATCCATTTTATTATCATAGAAAGATGGATCATGAGGTTACGAGGATAATACTTCACCTTTAGATATCTTTTAGCTCCCTCATTCAAACACAATACTTCCCTTAACTATGTTATGTGAATGTTGAATGGTCCTTCTAAATGAACAAGCACCCATGTAAAGGACTTAATTATAAAGGCCCTAAAATTTGATTTATCCATGGCATTTTCATTGATGATCCACAATAGTAGATTGATCTCATGAACATATTCTATCAAACCATTCCACTAGCACCCGCGATGTTTGAATGAATTCATGTATACCGATATTTCACATGTTTTGTTTTGTTTTTTAATTTAGCATTGTTGTTTTTCTATATGTTATTTCACTCATCTCTCATTTCAAGTCCGAGTTACCTATATTTTTGAAAATATTAGGATTTTCATTGATATAAGTCCTATTGTTGTATCATATGGCCAACTGGACATGTTATATATTTTAAGAAGCAAACACCATGAAGGGATAATAGTAAAGGTGCAAGGTATATGTTCAATACATCGCATAACACCTAATTTTATAGAGTATTTAACTTCATCCTAAGAATATACTAAGCTTTCTTACATCAATTCCATAATTTCTGGTTTCTTCCCAATTTTCTACCCTCCTACATTTGAAAGACACAAATCAAGGAGTTTTGTTGTTTTCCCACCTAAGCTCCTAATTCTTGTTAATTTCCTTGTAACTAAGTTACATGAACCTTGGAATTTATATAGTGGAATAAGAAGGGTATCTTGGAATTCATATAGTGTTGTTGTCGGACGGAATATTTACTATGGAAATCCCCCAACATTGTCTTGAACACATACAAGGATGTTTCTTACGACAAGAGGACAACCATCATGTTAAAGTTATGAATTCAATAATAAACACAATATAAATCAAGATCATAAACAAGGCACCATTACAATTTTCAAGACAGCGTAAAACACAAGGCCACTGACTTGCCTTTAAGATAAGAGATACTTTCATGACAACCATCCCTTTCTGTGCAACTCTGAATATGAGAATTCACTTGAAAGCAAGTTTCATGACTCTAAAGGGCATGTATAATATTAACCTTAAAAACTAGTGGTTTTAGAGTAATTAGAAACATAAAATTCTGAGAGGAATGAGAAGTTTTATGAATGTCCACTCAAACTATAACCCACCTTATAAAACCATTAAAGCTTATGTAATAACCACCCTTCTATAAATTTAAATCCTATAAATGAAAATGTTCCACAATAGCTTTCTACATGCTTTATTTGATGCTATTTCATAGACAATTATCTCAAGCTTAAAATCTAGTTAAAAATTCCTCTCTCTGCAATATCTCCTTAGCTTATGCCTCTAAGCTGAATGAAGGCTTCAAGTATGCTGGCTTTTCCTATGCCATTTTTTGCCCAATTTCACTTTTTTGTGAACTTCTTGAATATTGTCATATATGCAATATATCCTATGATATGCAAGAAATTTGAATCTTAATAAAGTGACCATTAACCGAATCCAAAGTCATCAATCATGGCTTCTTTCTTGTTGTAGATATTTGTGTTTAGGTTGTTGTATTGTTAAAGATGGATCAATCTAGATGATGATTTCCTTATTGTTGGAAAAGATACTACAAGAAAAAAGGACATTGGTTAAGGGTGAAAAATGTCACCATAAGCTCATTGGTGATGGTCAAAAGAGCATTTGTCACCAAAAACTGAATGTCACCAAAGGTGACATCACCGAAATTATAGGTGTTGTAGTGACATACAAATTCCTCACCAATAATGATTTATAATGACGGATAGTGACCGTCACCATTTCATATGAGCAATGGCGATGGACCATAGCCTCCATCACCAAAAACTGAACATCACCAAAGGTGGCGTCGCCAAAATTATAGGTGTTGTAGTGACCTTCAAATTTCATCACCAATAATGATTTATAATGATGAATAATGATTGTCACCATTGCATATGAGCAATGGTGATGGACCATAGCCTTGGTCACCAAAAGCTGAACGTCACCAAAGGCGGTGTCGCCAAAAGTATAGGTGTTATGGTGACATTCAAGATCCATCACAAATATTGATTATAATGACAGATAGAGTCCGTCACCATTTCATATGAACAATAATGATTTATTGTGATGGATCTTTAATGATCGTAACTATTGGTGCATATATATGGTGATGTTCATTGACCGTCACCAAAATCTGCATTGTTAGAAGTATAGGTGTTCTGGTGACATTCAAGGTCTGTCATGAAAATGACTATAATGACAGACAATGATTGTCACCATTTCATATCAACAACAACGATTTATGGTTACAAAATTTTGAGGGTTGTTATTATTGATGCGTATGTATGGTGGCATTCGTTGACCGTCACCATTTCATATTTTTGGTGAGGGTTGAAAAATGTCGCCAAAGCTCATTAGTGATGGTCAAAAGAGCCTCCGTCACCAAAAATTTATCATCGCTATTCTATATGGATGTGAGGGCATGATGGAATCGAACCACCAACCTCCTGCTTATAAAGCGGGTGCTCTTCCATTGAGCTAGCACCCTTTAAAGAATTATATTTTTAAAAATTAGACCTTGAACCTTCATAAATTGTAAATTCTACAACTTTCAATAAATTAAAGTCTAGGCAATATTTTACTAAACAAGCAAAGAAACATTGAAGCTATAGGTCGCTACCGAATTGTTATTGAAGTTATGAAAATTGGGTGGATGGAAAAATAGTTATGTATCAGAGAATGAATATGTTCAGTTGAATACTCAATTAGAAGTGAAACTCTGAAGACATGTATAACCTATAAATGACCTATAACTCTCAATGCACCAAATATTGCAAAGGAAATGTCATAAGCGAATATCATATGGAAGAAGAGGAGGCAGGGACTTGGAACCCTTGTACATCTTAGCATGCCTTAGCACTTGGCACATCTTAGCTTGTTTGAAATGTCTTCATACTATCTGGCACATCTTAGCATGCCCTATCATTCGCTAACACACATTGGCAGTCATGACCTCACAACTAGCATTGCATTTTTCCATGACTTGGGAACCTTACATTCACTAGAACACCTTGGCACTCCCTAGTTGTCATGCCCAATGTTATCCTCCATAATGTCCCAAGCTGATGAGGAGATCGATGAAGGTAACCACAGAATAAGCTTTTAGTTTGGTAGCTAGCCCTACCAAACTAGAGAGGGCTCTCTCTATGAAATCGCAACCAAGAGATGACTGGAATGTAAAGGATTTTAGTCTAGATAGCTAGGCTTAGGTGGGTTTTTGGAAAATTTAGGGACTTGGAACTCTATCCACTGGTGTCTTTTCTGGTAGGGGCTTTGTCATGGAGGAAAGGACTTGGAACTCTGTATAGGATAAAACACCTAACATGCATGGCAAAAGCTCCCTAGAATAGAGTACCTCCTACCTAGAAGAGTGTCCCCTACTCAAAATATAGAACCCTTCTCTACTGTGCACTTTTCTTAAAGATAAATCTGTGCATAAAATAGGACTAAGAAAAACACTTAAATTAAGAAAGTGAGCATCTAAGTCAAACTATAAAAGTATAATAAATATGGCTCAATATAAGTTTGGGAAACACTAGACAAACATGATTTCATACAAAAACCATAAGATGCGTAAAATCGATGCAATTCTTTCATCGTTGCTATACCCTCACATCAAAACTGGAATCCATAGCATGCACCCTAAGGCTGTGTGCATTTGCTGAAGGTGTAGATTGAAAGGATTTGCTGAGATGAAGTAATATTGAAGGAGAAACACCTTTAAAACAATAGATAAAGTATACTGTGAATTCAACCCATTTGCACACAAACCAAGGCTGCTACTGGGTACACTTCTCTGCTGAATGGAAACTGTATTGTATTCTACTGTTGCTGAAGAAAAAACACCTTTAGTGCAACACGGATAAAACTCTAACAAATATTGTCACTATGGCTTCGATTGTCGATGGTATCATTACTATAGGTAACAACTTTGATAATTGAAAAACCAAAAGGTGAGATGCATAGATCATTTGAAATGATAGATCTGGGCATACTTTATTATTGTTTAGGAGTGTTAGTATAGAAAATTAAAGGTATCCTATTGCGTCTTTATGTCAAAGGCCAAGGATGTGAAGAAATACATAAAATATTAAATAGAATGGTATAAGTCAATTGGAGGTTCTTTTGAAACCGGAATGGAATTCTCCTTGTGTGGGTTCTAATCTAGTGGGTATAGCTTTAAATAAGAAACTGATAGTTATGGGGTTGAAATTGTCTCACAATTCATGAAAAGTCCCAAATTTGTTCACTAGAAAGAAGCAGAGCGAGTCGTTAGGTTTATGGAAGGGAACACCCTATTCATAGGAAGATAACTTGAAATTAGTTGGGCATATTATTTCTCGTCTTCTTGTACGTGTGTGCTTTCAAAAGATAACCACATCCAAAGACTCAATAACAACTTTGGTAAAGTTTATAGATGTAAAGATCTTATGAGAAAACCCATCGCTTGATGACAATTGAGAGAGGAATATGTCGAAGGATTCAATCTTGCACTTAGTCATAAAAAGGAAGTTGGGGTATCCAGCATCTTGCCAACAAACCGACTCCAACCATAATGTGAAAGGTAAGTTAACTGCAAAACCTATTTCCCACTTTGTTGTATTGTTCCCTCTTAAATTCCAACAGGTATCTGCCTGCTTAGATCCACAAAACTCGTGCCAGGTAAACTCTGCATGTTACAATTGTGACTTGCAAGATTGACACACGCTCTAGTTTCCCTCTAAAAGAGGGTAAGTCAAAATATTATGACAATATTAACTGTAATTTGATCATACACTATTGAGATATTGCATGGAATAAACAATATACTATCAATGCACTAATGAAGAACTCAAAATAAATGAATTTCTTATTGCTACAATAGTGCCTCTTGGGATTCTTGGATGAAGCACCTAACCTGCATGGCAAAATATTCCTAGAATAGAGTACCTCCTACCTAGAAGTGTGTCCCCTGCTCAAAATATAGATCCCTTCTCTACTGTGCACTTTTCTTAAAGATAAATCTGTGCATAAAACAAAACTAAGACACCTAAATTAAGAAAAGTGAGCATCTAAGTCAAACTACAAAAGCATACTAAATATGGTTGTATCTAAGTTTGGGAAACAGTAAACAAACATGATTTCATACAACCACCACAAGAAGCCTAAAATCGATGCACTTCTTTCATCGTTGCTACAACCTCATAGGAAAACTATAATCTACAATATGTATCCCAAGGCTGCATGCATCTATTAAAGGTGCAGACCGAAAGGATCTACTGAGATGAAGTATTGTTGAAGGAGAAACACCTTCAAAACAATAGATAAAGACTAATGTACATTCAACCCATCTGCACACAGGCCAAGGTTGCTATTGGGTACACTTCTCCCCTAAATGGAAAATGTAGTGTATTGCTGCTCTACTGAAGGAGAAACACCTTGAAAGAAACACGGATAAAACTATAACATATATTGTCACTTTGGTATCGGTTGTATAAGATCTCCTCAATATAGGTAACAACTTCGATAATTGAAAAACCAAATGGTGAGCTACATAGATAATTTGAAATGATAGATTTGGGCATACTTTATTGTTTTTTAGGAGTGTTAGTATAGAAAATGCAAGATAGCATGTTGCATCTTTATGTCATAGACCAAGGATGCGACTAAATACATAAACAATTAAATAGCATGGTACAAGTCGATTGCAGGTTCTTTCGAAACAAGAATGGATTTCTCATTGTGCAGATTCTAATATATTGGGTATAGATTTAAATAAGAAATTTATAGTTATGGGGTTGGAATTGTCTCATGATTCATGGCAAATCCCAGAGTTGTTCACTAGAAAGAAGTAGAGCGAGTCGTCAGGTTTATGATTGGGAACACCCTATTCACAGGTAGATAACTTCAAATTATCCGGGCATATTATTTCTCCTCTTCTTGTACATGTGTGCTTTGAAAAGCTAACCACCTCCAAAGACTCAAGTACAAATCTAGTAAAGTTTATATGTGTGAAGCACTTTTGAGAAAACCCATCACTTAATGACAATTGAGCGAGGAATATGTCGAAGGATTCAACCTTGCACTTAGTCATAAAAAGGAAGTTGGGGTACCCAACATCTTGCCAACAAACCGACTCCAACCATAATGTGAAAGGTAAGTTAACTGCGAAACCTATTTCCCACTTTGTTGTATTGTTCCCTCTTGAATTCCAACAGGTATCTGCCTGCTTAGATCCACAAAACTCGTGCCAGGTAAACTATGTATGTTACAATTGTGACTTGCAAGATTGACACACGCTCTAGTTTCCCTCTAAAAGAGGGCAGGTCAAAATATTATGACAATATTAACTGTAATTTGATCATACACTATTGAGGTATTGTATGGACTAAAAAATATATTATTAATGCACTAATGAAGAACTCAAAATAAACGAATTTCTTGTTGCTACAATAGTGCCACTCTTGGGATTCTCCAAGGAGCCACTAATCTATACACATTTGGAATATTTACTTGGTCTACAGAAATATGAAGCAATGGTAGTGATCACTCTTTGCCCTCCCATGGAAGGTCTCTACAGAGTCAGCAGTAAATTGATTTAAAAGTGAGATATATGCCTAACAAATAGGATTCCAACTCTTCAACTCTAATTTAGTGGCAAGGAAATATTCAACTATCAATGCTTGATCTTTTACAGTGTAAATTTCTAGATAAATGGCTAGCGTAAATCTGTCCATTGTCCACATATCCCAAAAAACCGTGTACGTTTGGACTCTGGTTGTGTGTAAGAGAGGGGAGATGACATAAATAATCCTTTATCAAAAGAAAAAGTTAAAGCACAATATTCTATGGAGATTTTTTTAAAAAGTTTATTACATATCTTAGAAAGTTTGAAAGGACATAACTGAAGCTTCCCTCTCGTTCCACACTTCATTAAATATGCCCCTTTTCTAATGCGTATGTGACCTACACAACCACAATAAGCAAATAGAATATGAAAAGTAATTTTAATGAATTAAATTGGCTTTGTTATACCTCAAGCAAATGGACTATGAGAAATTGAATTCATTCTCTACAAAAGATGATATAGCAAGATCTAATTACATTTTAAACTGAAGCAAAGGTAAATTGGATTCATGCTCTGCAATAGACAATACAATGAGATCTAATGACATTTTCAACTCAAACAAAGGTAATTTGAGTAAGCTCAAGGTCCAAAATGATGGAATCCAACTTTTGAGTGGCAGTTACTGTATATATCTAGCTAGAGGCTATAACATAAAGATATTTGTTATATGTGAAGATAAAAAAATGAAAGAAATGTGAAATTTTGACCATCAACTATAAGTTCCTTTCAAGGACTGGATCAAACCATAACATTGTTATCAAGAAAATCAACTCACCCATGCTAGTATGCTTCTAGTAGTTTCATGATAAAACTCAAATTCAATAAACTTCAAACAACATAAATTAACCAACAATATGTCTAAGGTTGGTTACCTAAGGATTATATCATACTAAATTACCTTTTGCATATAACATTGAAAACGACTTTGAAAGAAATGAAGAAAAATCAATGATTATGATGGATGCATGTGATGAAATAAAATTAAAAAAAGACCTTTCTTCTTACTACTAATGAACCTTCTAGGGGATTCTTGGATGAAGTTGATCCTGATCTGCTTTCTGAAATCAAAGAGACACTTTCTAGCTACTCTAATTTGACGGACAACAACCCTAATGCTTATGAAAATGAGTATGGAAATCAATAAGCATCGATGAACCTGGTGTTGAAGAAGGTGTCTCAAATTCTAATATGGATAGTATTTTAAATTTCTATAGCTAGCAGAGGGTTTTCCTAGTTGGGTTCCCTAGGAAAAATTGTTTTTTTTTGCTATAGTGTGACTGTGTTTATTTCTGTTCTATTCCACTACAAATTGGTAGAGATATTTTTTGTCTTGGTGCAACAATTAGTTTCAGATATATTCATTCAAGTAGTAGCGGAATTTCAAGGAAATTCTACACAAGGGACAATTAATCTACATTTTCACTTATATCTTTTGCAAGTAAAATTCACAACTAAATTTTCATCCAAAGTGTTTAGGTTACTAGCAAGTGGTATCACAACATATCTCAACATTTCAAGGCATAAATCATACTATTAAGTAAGGTTGAGACTTGAGATACAAAAATCTTTCCAAGTTATGAAAGCAAGAAAACTGTTGATTTTTAGTTCTAAATCTATCCAACCAGAGAGAAATTCTGCCATTTTCAACACCCTCTAATCAAAGTTATTCCTAGCCTCATTCAACTCAATTAAGAATATGTTAATCTCGTTGAGATTTCTTCTTCAGTTCATGCTTCTAAGTTATATATTTATGGAACCTAATATATCATTTATGTTAAGTGATTATTCATTCAAAATTATTTAGTCCGTCCAACGTATCTACCTAATTATCTAATTAGTTTTTGCGTAGACTCTGTTAGACATTTGCAGCAAAAAATAGAAGATTGTTTTAGTACCTAGTGTTATAAAACTCTAATATGGAAAAAGTATTTTGGGTTGTTTCCCTAAAAATATTTACAAAATTTTCAATCCCAAAGCCATTTCAGAAAGAATTTTAGTCAAGGAGAAATTTAGTATTATTTCTGAAAATTTTGAATGCAACTAAAAGGAATTCTTCTCATTTTCTCAAAAGATTCCAACACCAAATATGAGTGAATTCATAGAATTTAAGATTTGGAAATAATTAAATTTGACTTCGCTTTTCCAGGACCATATATGAGTGAATTCACAAAACCTAAGATTTGGATTCTGGAAACACTTAAATTTCACCTCATTTATTAGGGTTGGAGTTCCCAGAGATGAAAACATGTAGCATTAAGGATCTACTTTTCATGTTTAAGGGCAATGTTCAATTTACAAATAGTGATAGAAGAATCCTTGTATACATGCCTGACATAGTTCTTTGGTCACAACTAATGAAACTGAACTCCATCAATACATAACAGACAAGGTAGAGTGTAAGAGAGCATCTACTTTTCAACATATACTCGACAAAAATAAACATCTATACAGTCATATAAAGTTGTCACCACACCAAAAAAGGAATTAAAAACCAAAATAAAAATAGGAACAGTCTTGGATTGTTATGGTTACTCTAACAAAATGTTAAATAGGATCAATATGTTAATATGGAAAATAGTGTAGTTGATTATGATTTATTGAGCCTAAGGGGTTAGCCCAACTGAATGTCATTAATGTTATTGGGTATTTGGCTAGTTCTGTGTTGGCAGGTGTCCTATTCGAAATCCCTTGGGTGAGGTGCACTAGTTAATGCCAATGGGTTTACTAGGGATGCCATCCATGAATACGGGGAAACATCCATTGGTATTCCCCAGAGAGTTTTTCTTGGAAAGAATAAAAATAGGATTTCCTAAAGAGAAATGTTGAGATGCATACGATGTACACCCAGTAAAATCAACTCTATAGAGACAAACCATAAAAGAAGGAAAAATACAGATGCTCCAATATAGTAAAGGCCATCAATTATACTCATGAAGAGATTATATTTTAGGTATGCTTATGGAAAGTAAGACAATACGCCTGCATACCCTTATGTGTGGTCTATTGTCAAACAAAGATTTTACTAACAAACAATGGATCCTATGATCAAGTGAAATAGTGCTAATGTCAATGATGAAGCGAGTGATCGAGTAAAATATGAACTGTGATTGATCTTCGATTATATGGTTGTGATCTTACTTCCCTCTTCTGCAACTAATTGTTGAAAAATTCCAGATAGATAAGTATTCCTAAATGTATATATGAATTGTATTGAATTATTACTAATTTTTTATGGTTTATTTCATTGCTAAATTAATTTTTAGGTTGCCCTGCTTGTGTTAGCCGCATTTGTGATTTATGGATTGGTAATTAATGGAATGGTCATGTGTATTTAGGTTGCATAAATCTATAGTTTTATGCACGTCAATAGTAAATAGTTAATAACAGAAAAATGCATTTCAGTTACTTCATAAATTTGTGTGAATTTGGGTTCACTTTTTGTGTGAATTATTCACTTCAGTTACTTCATAAATTTGTGTGAATTCGTAAATTTGTGTGAATTTGGGTTTAGTTTTTGTGTAAATTTGGGTGGTAAACTGGTCCTCAAAGTGCACAAAAGTTATTGGGTATATTACATGCATGGACCAATACCATGTAGCTATGTTTGACATGCATGCCCTAAAAATCTAGCTCCTATAAAATAGGATAACTACCCACAACGAAAACCGACATGCACCTATAAATGGAACCAACATGATGGATATGGCACATACAAATCTAGGGGCTGAAATTCCCTTAATGCACATTAGAGCATCTAGCTCAGTGGGCCTCAGAGTTTGTGAGAAAGAGTGAGTATTGGCTTATTTCAATCTTTAGAGAAAACTTAAGTAATTTTTAGTTATGAATCATATAAGTTTTGATGTGAATTCTACTAATTTTCATAATTTAATGGTTTATTTCAGACTTTACAGAAAATTTAAGTACTTTTTAATTATGAATCATACAAGTTTTAAAATAAATTATACTAATTTTCATAATTTAAGGGTGGTTTCAGTGATCCAAAAATAGAGATTGAATAAAAAGAATAGGAGCTTACTAATGATGACATCATTGCAAGGGTTCTAGAGCTTCATTTTTATTCCAATGGAGTCCAGTGAGGGGCATAGTATTCTCACAGCTCGATGACCACAATGTTATAAATTTTGAACATATTAAGCCTCCCAAAGTCATAAAATGCCAATGCCATCCCTCCAAACAGTAACAAAGTGAGGCACAAAGATTAAAGCATAAACTTAAAAGCAAGGATGAAAAAAATAGTGAATTTTGAACCAGAGATTTGAGGTGTGTATACTCCTCCCTATGTGGAAGAAGACTAAAAGTGGGGTGGAAATGTAGGAGGTTATAAATGAAACATACATGGGCGCCATTAATGGATTGAATATCCAATGGTGGGGTTCGATATCAGTCTGCTACTGGTAAAACCTTAATTCACAATTCTCTTCAATCTCGTTTTCCCTCCCGCCCCGTGAAAAGTGAAAATATGCTACTTGTAAACTTAAAAGCAAGGATGAAAAAAATAGTGAATTTTGAACCAAAGATCTGAGGTGTGTGTACTCCTTCCTATGTGGAAGAAGACTAAACACGGGGTGGAAATGCAATGAGGTTAGAAATGAAACATACCTGGGTGCCATTAATGGATTGAAGATCCAATGGTGGGGTTAGAGATTTGAGGTGTGTACTCCTCCCTGTGTGGAAGAAGACTAAAAGTGGGGTGGAAATGCAACATGGTTAGAAATGAAACATACTTGGGTGCCATTAATGGATTGAATATCCAATGGTGGGGTTCAATATTAGTCTGATACTGGTAAAACCTTAATTCACAACTCTCTTCAATCTCGTTTTCCCTCCCGCCCTGTGAAAAGTGAAAATATGCTACTCATAAACTTAAAAGCAAGGATGAAAAAAATAGTGAATTTTGAACCAGATATTTGAGGTGTGTGTACTCCTTCATGTGTGGAAGAAGACTAAACATGGGGTGGAAATGTAGTGAGGTTAGAAAAGAAACATACCTGGTTGCCATTAATGGATTGAAGATCCAATGGTGGGGTTAGAAGTCTGAGGTGTGTGTACTCCTTCCTGTGTGGATAAAGACTAAAAGTGGGGTAGAAATGCAGCGAGGTTAGAAATGAAACATACTTGGGTGCCATTAATGGATTGAATATCCAATGGTTGGTTCAATATCAGTCTGCTACTAGTAAAACCTTAATTCAAAACTCTCTTCAATCTTATTTGCCCTCTCGCCTGTGAAAAGTGAAAATATGCTACTTGTTTTCCCATCGCCTTATGAAAAGTGAAAATTTAATTCACAACTCTCTTCAATCTCGTTTTTCCTCCCGCCCCATGAAAAGTGAAAATATCTACTCCTTTTCCCTCCGCCCTATGAAAAGTGAAAATATACTACTTGTTTTAGAACCGCCCCATGAAAAGTGAAAATATCTACTCGTTTTCCCTCCGCCCTATGAAAAGTGAAAATATACTACTTGTTTTAGAACGTAAATGAAGGTTGGAATTGGGAGGGCTTTGTTACATCAAAATTATGGCTGAATTTTTTCAAAAATGTTAAAATTTCCCTCCCTAAAAAATGATAAATACAATATTTATAGAGTATAGAGTAGATGTGTAGGTGTAATGTAAGTATGTAAACAATACTAAATATGGGCTTAGTTAAATAATAATAGTAATAATAATAATACAAGTCAAAAGTATGGGGATGAGTGCAAAAATCTAAATGTTGGCTCAATTAATAATAAAAATGATAAAATTAAATTTGTTATATTTTGATTTTGTTATTAACTTGTGAATAGGTTTTGTTACAATACCATGAGCCAATACCACCCCCCATTTTACAGTGGATATTATTAACTTGTAAAAATATGGTTTTGTTATAATACCATGGGCCAATACTATGGCTTATCAATACCACATGCTCTAAAAACATAAGTTATTTCACGATCAAAATTGTTTATAACAATATGAAAATATTCTTAACCATGGATATTCATTCTCACTTTACCATGGATATTATTAACTTCGAGATAGACTTTGTTACAATACCATGGGCCAATACCATGGCTTATCAATATCACATGCCCAAAAAACATAAATTATTTCAAAATCAAAATATTTTATAAGAATATGACAGGATTCTTAATCATGGATATTCACCCCACTTTGTCATTGATATTATGAACTTGTGAATAGCTAGCATGGGCTAGTACCATGGCTTATCAATACCACATGCCAAAATATCATATCTTATTTCACAATCTACATATTTTATAACAATATGACAATATTCTTAACCATTGATATTCACCCCCACTTTACCATGGATATTATTAACTTGTAAATATGCTTTGTTACAATACCATGGGCTAATACCATGGCCTATCAATACCACATGCCCAAAAACCATAACTTATTTCACAATAAAAATATTTTATTTTAATTTAATTTTGTAACATTTTTTTATTTGAAGCTAGTAGCAAAAGGGTTGTAATTAGTTTTGAGATATATATAAACCCTCTATCCTAAAGAATACTAAAATTATTCTCATATAAATTAAATTAAGGTTTTAATAAAATTAAAAATGAGAATACTTTTGTATTTAAAGATGTGAAATTTATATAATACAAATATTAGTAAGAACCAACATAGGTCTATCTTAACTAAGGATCCAAGTGATGATAGCAAGCAAAGTGAAGGGAAGAGAGGGGAGGGAGATAGTGACAAAGATGGAGGGTGGAGAGTGATGCAGGAGTATTCACCCAAGAGAAAATCATTGTAGTTAAGTAGACATAGGGGGTCATATATTTTTAGGAAGTTGGGTTCCTAAGTGATAAATTAATGTAATATTAGGCTTTTGAGCATAGAATAGGAATTAATTAGATAATGAGAGGAAGTGGTAAATACTCTCGAATTAAAGGAGAACCTGAGTGGTGAATAAATGATAAGGGTTAGAAGTCAAATAGGACTCTTAGAATAGTTCCATGATTTGAGGAACTAAGGAGAGATTTTAGGAATCAATTGAAGTAGAAGTGGATAGAGGATTTAGGAGTTAGTTCAATAGATTTAGGAGTCAAACCAGGATGAATTCAACATAACTCACTCGCATAAATGTAAGCCTACGGGTAGAGCTCAGAAGAGACCACGATATTGAAGAACAGGCTTATGCGAGATAGAGAATTCTCGAATGTAATCATTCGTTTTTTTATATATATACAAAGGTTTATTCCTGACTGTGTCAGTATGCATGAAACAAGTATTTCTTGAATGAATTACTCATGAATTTGTAGGTTCTGTAACAGGGTTGCAGGTGGAGTTCTGAAGGTCACGGAGAGGAGTAAAATGATTCAGAGGAATCATCACTGGTCTTAGAATCTAGTAGAAGATTAGAGTTAAGCTCAGAGGAAGTTGAGTAGCGGAAGTAGACAGCAGAGTGCTGAAGAACTGCACAAAGGAGAAGAAAGATTTAAAGGAATCATAATGGATTCTTGAATCCATTTAAAGGGTCGAGTAATGCTCTAAAAGGACATTGGTTTTTGGAGCATGTGGGGTTAAGCTCAAGCAAAAATGAATTGAGCAACAAAAGAGCGTAAGGTGAAACCTTTGGAAAACCTAGAAACTACAGAAAACATTGAAAATGGTAGAAAAATCTAAGTAAAGAGGAGTGAGAAGTGAAGCATCAGTGCTCAAAAACTGTTACATTTGAAAGATCAATGGTCCAGATCATGTCGCATGAGATAGAGTGGAAATATCACATCAGCGAACTTTAGGGAAGGAAGGCGGTTTTGTAACAGTGGAAGTGGATTTTAGGCAGCGAAGAAACCATAAATGGCATTCTTCCGCTTGGTTCTGATTCCATTAATCGGGGGACACGTAGCACAAGGACGTGGGAGAAAGCCACGTATTGGGTGGTTAAATCCTGTACTCATCATCTACCCAAGTTAAATAGCAACTGTCAGATTTAAAGGAGGAAGATCAACGACAGAGGGTCGTCATTGTGTTTTATTGATTGAGTAAATCAGTAATCAGAGACAACGAATATCAGAAAAAGTGGAAAGGATCAAAGGAGGCGGACCCGACGATAACTATAGTCGTGTTTGTAATGTTTTTGAGATCCGCTTATGGGTGTCAGAGCGGAGTTTTAATGTAATTCCTTTGTATTATATAAAGTGCATGGTCGAGTCTCTTAATGCAAAAGTGGCATTAAGGATTCTGATAGTCGCATATCGGAGTCAGAGAAGTGATATATATAT
>APFE031391391.1:109611-191352 GCA_000404065.3 Pinus taeda
GGAAGCATTTTCCTTTGTAAAAGGGTTTAGAAGGAAAATAGCGTTGATAGAGCATTTCATGCGCTATAACATATATGAACCAAGGTTTTGAAAGGGAAAGTTTAAGGGTTTATAAAGGTTAACGAAGGTTTCTACAGAGTTTAAAAGTTTCGATAAGAAGAATTTAAGGAATGACTTTAATAGAGTCATAGGGCGAAGGTTGAGGGTTGTTTAAAGCCTCGATAGGAGGTTTAAGCGGGGTGATTGGTTCCGATATAAAAGGAACTGTGGCTAAAAGGGCCTTAATCATTTATGGTTTGAAGATTTGACTCCTTTGAGAGTTAAATACATGGGACAGAAGTGTGGATGCATTTTTATAGGCATACTGTGGGTATAAGCAAGGGTAACCCTGCATCATAGAGAGAGAGAGAGAGAGAGAGAGAGAGAGAGAGAGAGAGAGGAGAGAGAGATGAAGTTGGAGGGGGAGAGAGAGGGAAGGAAGGAGAAAGACATAGAGGAACAAAGGTAGAGAGAGAGAGAGGGAGTGAGAAGGAAGCGATGGAGAGAGGAGAGATAGAGGGAAGTGAGAGAGGTAGAGAGGAAGAGGGTGGGAGAGAGAGATAGCTATGGAGAGAGAGTGTGTATGTTTGGGGGGTGAGATAGAGAGAGGGAATAAGAAAGAGACACATATATACAAATATAAATATGATATAGTATTGTATAACCAGCCTAGATCCATATTAACATGGATCTATCAAGCGCCAAAAAAGAGGTTTTCACATCGAGACATTGGATCCCTATCGGCGCTTGATAGATCTGGGTTAAGATGGATCTAGGCCGGCTTAATAAGTTTGTAGTTTTATTTGATAAACTAACACTTTTTTTTATGGTTGTGTTTGAAAACATTTTTCCATATTTGGTGTATTTATCATAATAATATAATCTAACTTTAATTTAATTTTAAGCTTACCATTTTTATGCAATGACTTTGTTTTTAGTTTACAGAGATAGACATGTTATTCTTTTGGAATTTGAAAAGGAAACACGTGCTCTTAACTTGGTTGTATTGAAAACATTTAAGTGTAAGAAAGAAACATGCCCTTTTAACTTGGTTGTATTAAAAACATAAGTGTTCTTGTATACTAGGTGGGTGCAAACAAGAGAGAGTATATGGTATGTGGATTAAGCAGCTGAAAACAAATGTTAGTTAAGGAGAAAGTTACAAAATCTAACAAATAGGCTAGGTTTAGGATATTACTGTTTAGGGACATCTAAAGTTGAAGGTACATTTTATGGAGGTGTAGTCTAAGACCTTGGGTGTTGGGCACATATTATGGGTATCTTGGACTTTTGGTGTGCGTTAGTGGTGTCAACTAGTGGTGGAGAGTCCAACCAATGAGTAGGCAAAGTTTTTCATTTACAAGGTTGGCATCAATCAAGTATTCTCCCTCTCTACCCAACTCTAAGATGAGGAGTGTGCATATTGGATTTATTATTGTAACAAATTGAAAATATTTGATTATCTTTAAGTTCAAGGGCTTGAAGTGGCTACCGCAACCTACAAATATTTAAAGGAACGATGTGTTTTTCAATTAAAACCTTGTGGTCAAGGAGCTGCAAAAGAGGAAGGCCTTATGGCTATTTTTAAGGGGTTGTAATGACCCTCGTTTCGTGGTAAATATGTGGATATGATGCTAATGGTCCTGATCTTAGCACATTCACATATATAATGTAAATGTTTTCCTATCACCTTGCATTGTATAAATATGATAAATATTTTGTGGTTAACCTACACTTGCCTGATTATGGGAAACACTTCTCAGTTATCCTTGTGTACATGGGGAAGATCATAATTACTCTATGCCCACAAATATAATAGTGAATAGTGTCTAATTGAATCAAAACCCCAACCATCGACCCAATCTCCATTGATGAGGCTTCAAACAATGGTCCTTCCTTAGGGTAACCACTTATAATTACTGGTGGCACATTTTTATAACTCAATGAACCTTGTATTAACTAGGGGGAGTTAGATGGAACCTCAATGACTTCAAGGTGAGGGTAATAGCGAAAGTTCAACATATACCATAATAACCTATACATATGTCTTTATACCATGGGCATGATAGAAGTATAAGGAACTCTATTAATGGGGGGTTAAAGAGCATATAGCTCAACTCATATAGTTGAAAGAGTAAAAATAATTCGACCCAAGACCTAAGAAGAGACTTACAGACACTCACAGGCATAATATTTACAGGCCTTGGTGCAGTCAATGAGGGTGGGGAGATATTCTGCAACCTATTAGCACACATGAATGGATTTTTCTCCTCCCTTACACCTTATCGATTTTAGAACAGAACTAGGAAGAGGGAAAATGACAGATGGGGAGAAAATGGGAGGCCAAATGGCCAGAAAGGGAAAATCCAGTTAGCCAAGCCCTAACTAACTAAAAGGATGGAGTGAGAAGTAGAAAGAGAAGAGAAAATGGGATAAGGAGAATAGGAAGAAAAAGAGCACAGTGAGAGGAGAGTAAGGGAGAAGGAATTGAGAGTGAACAAGATGAGGAGACAGAAATCAAAGGCAAGGAAGTCACTGGGTAACTACTCGAAGGGTGTTGTTGCAAGGAGGGTGTCACACTTGGACATCATGGGGTTTGCACCATGAAGATAAAAAACTAAATTCTGATGTTAGAGGTAAGCCTCCATCATGTTGTTGAACTGTACATTTGACATTTACAACATCAAACTACCACTTCTCTGCATCTAATTAAGAATCAAGTTCTCAGGTCTAGCCTAATAGGAAAATCACTACCATGAATTTCTTTATCCCAAAGATCTTATAGTCATATATTTGTTGGTTAGTTTTGCAATCTAAGATTCAGGAACCTTACTGTCATGCTTGTGGCTTAGCCACCTTCCAAGTAATGTGATAAAAACACCTAGTAGTATTTTAACACTAAACACTATATAATAAACTTAACCCTAATATCTTAGGGAAGAACAAGTAACTAGCTAGACTTTGGAAGGGTTTTTGGATTGACAGTTAGTGAAACTCATTGTAATTAGGTGTGCCAATGTGTGTTGAGTGTTAGTGAGTGCTAGGGAAACACAAGGGAGCACTAGGTCAAAATGCATGGAAATGAATGAATATAGTGTGTGACAAGGAGTGTCAATGAGTTCCAGGTGTGGTAAGAGGGGAGTGACATGGTATTCTAAGCAGCGCTAATTCATTCTAGCATGCCATAGCGACATGAAATCGATATGTACTAGGTGCCAAGGTGTGCCAAATAGTGCTAGGAAGTGTTAGAGAGTGTTAGGGAAACACAAGGGAGCACTAGGTGAAAATAATGCATGCAAATAAAAGATTAAGAGTTTGTGACAGGAAGTGTCAGTGATTTCAGGGTGTGCTAAAAAGGGAGTGACAAGGTATGCTAGGCAGTGCTAAGGAATTCTAGAGGTTAGTGAAACATGACAAGATGTGTTAGGTGCTAAGGTGTGCCAATGCATGCCAGGGAGATTTATGGAGTGTTAGGGAAAAACAAGGGAGCACTAGTTTCAAATGCATGGAATGAATGAATAAGATTGTGTGACAGGTATTGTTAGTGAATTCTAGGGGTGCTAAGGAGGGAGTGACAAGGTATGATAGGTAGTTCCAAGGAATGCTAGAGTGCCAGGGCGACATGCCAAGATGTGCCAAGTCCTAGGGTGTGTCAATGTGTGCCAGGGAGTGCCACAAGAACACAAGGGAGAACTAGTTCAAATTGCATGGAAATGAATGAATAAGAGTGTGTGATAGGGAGTGTCAGAAAGTTCCAATTGTGTTAAGGAGGGAGTGACAAGGGTATATGCTAGGCAGTGCCAAGGCATGCTAGAGTGTCAGGGCATGTTAGGGAGTGGCAAGGTCTGTTAGGGAGTAGAAAATCATGCCAAGGAATGTAGAGGATGATAATGTGTGCCATGTAGTGCCAATGGATTGTTATACGTGCCAAATTTTATGGCATGTGAAGATGTAAACTATGTTGCTTAGTTTTTTTATGGGTATGGTTGGATGTGAGCCTTGACTTGCTAACTTGTTAAGTGGGATGGGTTAAGATTGGACAAGAGAAGCCTAAGATGATTTATAGTCCATTAGGGGAACAAGGCATATTCTATTTGTAGTAATGTAACTTGGTAAAGTTGTTGTAGTCGAGGCAGGACTTGGTTGGGTTCCTAAGTCTAAAAGAAAATAAGGATAGTTATGAGGTCACGATAATTAAGGAGTGCCATGGCATGCCAAGGAATGAAAAGGCATGCTGACCTATGCCAGATAGTGTCAATGCATGTCAAGGAGTGTTTGGGAGTGTGAGGGAATCACAAAGGAGAACTAGATCAAAGTTCATGGAAATGAATGAATAAGAGATTATGCCAGGGAGTGTTAGTGAATTTTAGGTGTCCCACGGAAGAAGTGTGTTAGGAGAATTTCATATTAGGACTTGTAGGAGGGAATCCTACGATTGTGATAAGAGGATGGAAAAAGCAGTTTGAGACAAAGGGAGAATTTGGTCTAGGCACAACACTATTTTTTCAATGACTTGGTTGGGTTCCCAAGTCACAAAAAACATAAGGTTATCTATGAGGGCATGAAAACTACAGAGTGCCAAGGTGAGTAGGGAATTTCACGAAGTGCTAACACATGTTAGAAAATTCCAAGGAATGTTAGGCATGTCAAGACATGCCAAGTGCTAAGGTATGCCAATGTGTGCTAGGTTCTAGGATGTGGCACCAACACATGCTAGGGATTGCCAAGGAAACACAAGGGAGGACTTGTTTCAATTACATGTAAATGAATGAATGTGTGTTTGTGATAAGGAGTGTTAACAAGTTATATGTGTGCTAAGGAGGGAGTGACAATGTATGATAAGCAGTGCCAATAGATGCTAGAGTGCTAGGAAATCCTACTAAGATGTGACAAGTGCCATGGTCTGCCAATGCGTGCCAAGGAGTGTTAGGGAGTGCTAGAGAAACACAAGGGAGCACTAGGTCATAATGCATGGAAATGAAGGAATAAGAGTGTGTAACATGGAGTGTCAGTGAGTTCCAAGTGTGTTAAGGAGGAGTTACAAGGCATGCTTGGCAATGCTAAGGAACGCTAGAGTTCTAGGGCGACATGCGGCCAAGATGTGCCAACATGTGTAACGAAGTGTTATCTGGGAGTGCTAGGGAAACACAAGGGAGAACTATGTCAAAATGAATGGAAATGAACAAATAAGAGTTTTTGATTAGAAGTTTTAGTGAGTTCTAGGTGTGCTAAGGAAAAATTGACAAGGTATGCTATGTAGTGTTAAGGCATGCTAGAGGCTAGGGAAACATGCCACGATGTCATAGGTGCTAGGGGTGTAACAACATGTGTCAAGGAGTGATAAGGAGTTCTAGGGAAATGCAAGGTGGCACTAGGTAAAAGTGCATGGAAATGAATGAATAAGAGTTTGTGACAAAGAGTGTCAGCGATCTCTAGGTGTGCTAAGGAGCGAGTGACAAGGTAGTTAGAGTGTTAAGGAATGCTAGAGTGTAAAGTTGGTAGGCCAAGATGTGTCAGGTGCTAGGGTGAGCTAGGGAGTGTTAAGGGGTGTCAAGGAAACATAAGGAAGCACTAGGTCAAAATGCATGGAAATGAATGAATAAGAGTGTGTGAGAGGGAGTTTCAATGAGTTCTAGGTGTGTTAAGGAGGGAGTGACAAGGTTATATGCTAGGTAATGCCAAGGTATGATAAACTACCAAGGAATTTAAGGAAGTTCCATGATGTGCTAGGGAGTTTTAAATCATGCCAAGGAATGTAGGGGATGTTAACACATGCCACATAGTTCCAAGGCATTCTAAGACATGTCAGGTGCTATGGCATGTCTAGATTTAAATTGAGTTTCTTAATTGTTTTAGACCAAGGTTGGATTGATGATCCTTGTCTTGGTAACTTTTTGAGTGGGATGAGTTGAGATTATACATGAGTACCCTAATATGAGTTACAAGTAGTTCTTAGGTGAACAAGGCATATGTTGAATTTCCATGACACATGAGAATCCTTGTTTGGCCTTAGAATTTTTGATGTGAACACACTCAAGTGCCACAACACATCTACTATGCAGAACGAAATCTGCCATGAAAGAAAAAGAAATGGATTGAATACACGAAGTTTAGTCTCTTCCACATATTCATATGTTAATGTTGTGATATAAAATAGCCATTTATATGTCTAGTGTAAGACTTCTCTGGAGATTTCTATCCAACAACAACATCTCTGTGGTAAAAGGTGTATTGTCAGAGGTTGCTCCATAAAAAATAACAACCAAAAGGGACCTTATTGTGCACACAAATGAAGAATTAAGAAGATTGTTTTGTTATCTATGAGTGTTGATGTGGAGGTATGGGACAAAATTACATAGGCAATAGACCTTTTTTTTCAACCAATCAAGATCTAAAAAGGAAAATGTGTGATTATATATACATGTGTGATAATATTTGGAGAAATGCCAACCTAACCCACAAATTGATTGAAATTTTGTTGGAGCTGACCTATAATTGTTCCTAAAGTTAATAAACAACTAAAATAGGACTGAATTTTTAATACAAAATATAAAATTGATAGGAACATGGCCAAATTGTGAAAGTGTAAAAATTGGTATAGTTTAAAGGGACCGGTCCCTTTGAAAAGTCTTAAATGTGGCAATGAAGGTTGAGCCTCATTATAGAACCCCTTTGGGCATCCATCTTAGGAATTGGTGTGGGATGCAACAATTCAGAATAATTTTTATAAGAGTGATGTCAACACTTGTATGGTGACATGGGGTTGGAGTTGGCCTGTTAAAGATAATTGGTCTACTTTGGAGCTTCTCTAGGGTGATGCCTTAGATTCTTTGGAGTATGAGGGAATGATTTGATATTTAGTTCACATTGAAGAAGATTTGGAGGCTAGATACTGTAGAAAAACCCCTTGTTCTGAATAGGGAAGCACATGCCATTGAAGAAAGTAACAACAAGTACACATACTTGAAACTCAAATCACATCACTATTTATTACTCTTTGAAACAAGAAATAAATAAAAATTTCAAACACTACTATTCACTTTTCCTTTAGTCTAGAAGGTATAATGAATCTGGAAACATGTACAACAATGTATCAACTTTCTTAACTCCTAATCCTAATGCACCTTCCTTGCATGGATAGACAAGACAATTAAAGTCTGCCTCTAATGAATATGATATGAGATATGCAAACATGCTTCCTTAGCTAAGGCTGAGAATTAATAACTAGGGAAGTGCTCCTTTTAACTGTGCATGCAAAAACAAAATAAAGCAAAGAGTTTCACTACTCCAGGGGCCATAGAAAATTCCACTGTCTAACGTAAGTGCTTTGTCCCAAACAGGATATTAAGGACTCAAAAACTTTGTTGCTTCCTTCAAGAGAGGTGTATGCCAAAAATGACCAAGATATCTCACACTATCATCCAAATTCGGTCACCTTTAACAGAAATCTTGTGCCCAGAAAAAGACAAGAGACCAATATCCAACAGAATTTGCTGACCTGCCAGAGACCCTTGTGCCCAAATAGAGAGATAATAAGGGAATGTCAACTGGGGTGGAATCTTTCACCATTGAAATTGACAAGAGATAGAAGGGGTCAAAACTATCAGACCTAATGCTCAAGAACAAATGAATTAATCCACACTTAGTGATCCAAAATGAATTCAATCCTTCTTTATTTATAGATTTTCCAGAGGGGTTTATTATTCTTAAGTGATTGAGTAAACCTTACTCCAAACCCCAAATTTGGGTTTTTTAAGCCTAGTTTCCCCAAAATTTCCCAAGAATGGGTATTTTGGGGTTTTTTCCCCCTTTATGGAGGACTATAGCCTACAAGGATGGATAGGATATTATGTCCCATTTGTCCTCAATTTGTAGAGGACGTTACATGGCACCTAATAAAAGAAACAATGCTTTAGTTTAGGAGGTAATAACTAAATGCTTATTTATTTCCACACAGGACATACATCTTGCAAAAATGATCATGGGGTACAAATACTACAAAAGGCCTAAATCTTACTAGCATTGTTATAGTCCAAGAATAAAAAAATTTACACGTGAAACAAGGTCAGTACCACATACTACAAGCGCAAATGACAAATTCAAAAACAATATACTTATTCAATGAAAGAATGATGAATCCTATTAGTGCACTTTAAATTGAATAGCTCTTGAGTTGCAGTGTCAATCAAAATTTTTGAGGTTGGATCATAATTAAGTACTAAATGTTGTTTTGGATCCAATTTGGGGAAAAGGAGGAACTCTTGGTGACAATGGGATGATCAGGATTTTCAGAAGGGAGATCTGCTATACTTTTCAACATACAAGCCATTCATTCTAGTGGAGGAGATATAGAGAAGCCTTTAATGAGGACCTTTCAAAGATCAATTTGTAGGAAAATAAATTTTCAAAGCATTTATTCAAAGATTTAGACAAGAGTAGTCATTTTTCAGAACAATTATTAGTTCCCAAGAAATTGGAGCCAAGCTGACATGTTGACCATTTATTCTTCTACTGGACAAGGAAGCATTTATGAAAAGTCCCTGGCCCTTTGATCCAGTATTTGATGTAAATATCTTGATTAGAAATGTAATAAGAGATGCAATTTATATTACGAAAAAGGGAAAAGTAGAGGGCCAATTAATAATTATCTCTAAAAAAATCTTAATAGAATCCTAACATATTTGAATGGCAAAGGTTAACTCCATGGTTATTTTTTTCTTTAGAAACTTTGATAATTTCCATGATTGAAGCATGTATTCATGCCTTGAAAGAAGCTCACAAATGCTTTTGATATTGGTTGAATCAAAGAAAATGTGCAAAGTTACACTCACATAGAGGTATGGAAAAAAGTATGTAGAGCTTTTTGTCCCAAAATCCACACAAAGAATGGACAAAAGGTGAAAAAACCAAGTCAAAAGGTATGTGTAGCTTTTGTCATGCAAAGGTAAGTGTTAAATCCACACTCTACAACAAAGGCTTTGTGGCGCAAGTGACACAAAGGTTTGCATGTAGAACTTTGGATTAAAAGGAGTGGAGCTTGATGCTACATGTCCACTATTAACCCACTTTTTGTATGAGTTATAGGAGATAAAAAAATTGAGATACGGGAGATACAGAGTAGATACTATTGTTATTCAAATTTAATAAAAAATATTACTATGTCTTCCTTGACATAAAACAAACATCTTCCATAAAATATTTTCTCCATGAACTTGATTTAAAATGAATCTCTTTCATTGATGCACCAGCCACAAATAGAAACAACGCTGATGGGCAAATTTCAGTTTAGAAAATTCACAATTAGGTTCAATTGTAAGATCTCCTATTTTCAGTTCAGATTTTAGTTACAAGCAGTGAAATAGGACTCACTGATGAATCACGATTAATCACGAGTCAAAATCTGCTCGCTCTCCAAACAATCTGATCCAAATATTTGCGTGTCAAACTCATGTTGACCAAGTTTAACTTGTGGCCAATGCAAGTTTGACTTGTGACTTGCCAATTAAAGTAGTTTCATGCGATTGATTCCGATTTATTCGATTTTCGGCCTTGTCTCGACGAGCATGATTTTTTCAAGCTTAGGTATGCCACATTGCTAAAAACTAACCGTTGGCCGTTCCAAAATTTATTTCTCATTTCTCAGGCCCGTAACTCATACATCGAGACCTTCAATAATCAATCACTACTCACTATTACACAGTTCAGAATCCATATCGGGGAACTGCCTAGTGTGAGCCTAAGTCCAGACTCCATATCGGGTAGTCGCCAGCGTGTTCTTTATCCATACTCCATATTGACCCTTGGGCGGTCGCGCGTCACCTTCAGCGTGTGTTACCTTCAAGCTTATCTGCTTCACTATTCAACAATCGAGGTACGCTGGCACTTGGCTTAAATAATAGGTATATTACTATATTGAAGTTTCAATGTCGTTTTCAATGGCAAGTTTCAAGTTTCACTGTTCAACAATCGAATGTTCGGCGTATTCCTTTGGTTATGACTTTTCAACCCTATAAATGGGGCTTAAATAGATTTAAAAAATGCACTAAGAAATGGTTTCATACCAACCACTAGCCAAGTCATCAAGCATTCCTTCCTTGGTCGATGTCTTGCTGACTCCAAAGGCTTCAACCATGCATTCACAACTTTGGGTACTTTTGTTCTTCCAGAATCTGTTATTGATGTACTGGTTCAGTGTCTTATGCTAAATGAACTTGCAAATTCAAGATTACAATGCAATATATGTTGATAATATTTCCTTTAGGTAGCATTTCCTCATATATACCTAATTGTGTTTCAAGGTCATAATGATATATTAGGTCGAAATGTGCTTGTGTTGCTAGACATACTCCTCTTTGATCCTTAACAAAACCTCATATCCTTTAAAACCAACCCTCTTTTTTGTGAAGTTATATATGACATGTTTAATTTTAATTTTTTATTGTATTTTACAGGATCCAAATTAAATAGAAGGCACAACTCCAAATCTAGACAAAATCTACAATTTAAACACAAGTCCAAAACAACAACAATGCTGAGGGAGAAGGAATTTGCTTGGGCTTATTGTGACAAGATTCTTGGAGACCCAAAGCTCCTTTGTAAATTTTGCAAAGCGAAATGTAGTGGAGGCATTTATAGATTCAAGTACCACCTTGCACAAATACTCATCCATGATATAGGTCTCTACAAAAATGTTGACGAAAATGTCAAACACCAAGCAACCTTGGCCGTTGATATGTTGAGTCAGCATAATGCAAAGAAAGAAAAACAAAAAAATGAAATAGGAACTCCTGGAGTTGACAATTTTTCTTCCACTACCCCATTGTCATCTCCCTTTGTTGAATCCTCAATGTAGTTCCCAAATTTCTGACACATGCCTCCAAGTCCAAGTCAAACTCAAGGAAAAACGAATCCTCCTGCATTCAACATTGGAGGTGGAAACATAAACACCTTTTTTTCTCCCCGCACAAAACCCAGTTCCCAACCTACCTTGGATACCACTGGTTGGAAAACAAATATCCATAGTCAGGAAAGGAAGGCCATTGCTAACTTTTGGTACTATTATGACATACGTTTCCACTGTGCCATAAGTCCTTATTGGCAAGCTATGATTGATGCAGTTGTTGTTGCAGGTCCAAGGTTCAAAGACCCTTCATCAGAGAGAATTAGGAAAAATTTTCTATTAGAAAGTGTTGAAGATGTCATGCTTGTGCTATCTGAGTTTCGTTCATCATGGGTAGAAACAGGGTGCACCATCATGAGTGATGGATGATGTTGGCTTATGGGGGCCTGACCCAGGTTCAACGTTAGTTAGCGAAACAAATCCCTACACTACTAGCCCTTTTGGCATCAGCCCGTGGAGCACGGACTGAAGTCTCACTTGAAGCAGTATGGGGGGATGCTGGAACCAAGTTTCTGCGCCCTTGATATAGATGTGATGCCAGTTTATTCCAACTATACGTGCCTTCGCGTAGGTTTCTTATCACTATGTTCTACCCTTCAATACCTTCACGAAATGTTACAATCGGCTTCCATGCAGCCCTAACCAGAGGATGATATGCTTTTGCGGTGCTAGTGCAACAAACTGTGATATTTCCCAAACTATGCTAAGTATCTTACTTATCTTATTAACAGATCTTAGCTAACTTTGCGTAAATAGATGTTTTTACTTGTGTTCACTTAACCAATATAGTTATACACATTCACGCATCATATAAGCATTACAAGTGAAATTCATACCCAATATAATAGATGCATAAATAGGAAATAAAGATCTAAAAATTATAGAATACTTCTCTTTATTGATAATTCCAGATGATTACAGACTCGACTTGCCCTGCGCACTCAACTATAGGGGCCTGCGCACTCAGTTGTGGACTTCTAGGCCTCTGTGCACTTAGCTGCAGAGCCTCTACCTACACTATGACCCAAAACTTAGACTTCTACCCAGAGCTGTCTCTCATACATCATTCCATCATTGATTTCTTCATCGTGATCTATTTGCTTAGAGCTTAGTTCTATTTATACAATCCTATGGTCTGTGGACCATGGGTAGATCTTTTATAGCCGACATTACATTTTCAAAATAAGGGTGGAAAACCCTATGACTCTTTAACAACTACGTGCTCTGCGACCACAAAAATGCGGAGTCTTTACATTTGGATTACAAGAGTTGGACCAAAATATGGGCTTTAAGCCCCAAAACTATCCTTGGGGGATCCTGTGCCCAATAGGCCCCCAACACAAACATCGTAACTCGCCCTCAAGTCACTCTGCAGGTGCAGAGATATTAGCGTGAAGACCTATCAAATCTGTTTGGATCATCGCAACTTCGGCAACACACTAAGCGACCGCCTGCTAGACTTCTTCCATGTGCTGTTCGGTGACTATTGTTGAACTTTTGCTCTGAATATTCTGCTGGGCTGCATGCAGTTTTGTGAGCTTTCCTTCAATGGAGGTTTTGATCGCGTAAGCCTTTTTGATCCATGGCTATAGTAGCGCTTTTAAAATTTCTTCCTTATGCCGAGCAACATCCACCTGTTCCTTGAGCGCCTTTGCCTCCTACATTTGTGCAAGCCTCTATGTAAGGGAAACCGTCTACGCGATCCCTTTTACCTCGTCATACTTTTGTTGGAGCTCGTGTCCCTCTGTCTCCAAGCTCTCTACATTCAAGTCCTCTTGGAGGGTAGTTAGGACCTTGAATGACTGTTCGAACAACTATATGCAGTCTGCCAATACGCTACCAATCGCCGACATTACTGTTGTAACAACGTGGTACACTATTCCCTGACTTCCAGCCGAGTTGAAGGCTGAGCCTTTAATTGCATTTCTGTGATCTGCAGGTTCAGCTCTAGCTGAACCCTAGCCATATCTACTCGAGTGTCGCCTACCCCTGTGGCCAATTTGTGGATGCATGCATCCATCGATTCTTCTTCTTGAACATCCAACTTCGGGACCATCTAGCAGGATTCCTCCACAAGCTGCATAATCTGTGTGTTCTACTCCACTACCTCATTGCACTGCAGGCCCAACTGGTCAATGTTGATGTGTTGCTCGCTCATCACCTACAGAGCGCGACTCTCTCGGGCCCTGAGTTCTGTGGTGACTCCATCTTCTAAGAGGTAGAGCATCTCTCAAGGGAGTGTGGCCATGTTCAACCCTACCCCTTTCAGACTTCTAACCCAAGGCCTGTCAGCCTCATTTTCTGTAGTGAGCACCCCATCAGGTAGCAGTACCATGTTGATCACCCTTGTGTGCAACATCTCCTTGGCAGCTGAAGTATCAATCATGTGGCTGGTGGACACTATGCCAGCCTATGGAGTGCAAACCTTCAACTCTTGTAGTTCTGTTTGAAGAGCCCCCAATACTAGCTGCTGCTATTCTTCAAATTGTTGGAGGGCCTCCATGGTGACATCCCTCACCGTTTCTCCAATGTCATGCAAATCCACTCAGTGAGGATGATTGGGTCGAACGGTGTTTTTGATGCCTTTGTTTTCTTTCATGGCACTGCCTACTGTTGCGGTTACGGATGCTTGAGTTGGGTGGATGTCATTTGCAGGTCCGCACCACCTTGTTCTATCTCTATTTTTGCCTTAGCGTTGGGTGAAGGTGAATTTTGTCCTTCACTCTTCTTCCCCTATTTTTTGTTGTTTCGCCACTTTTACAACATCGCGCGCTGCTTGAGCCTTAGCCTCTACTTCCTCTTTCCTGTGCTTTTATGCCAGCTGCACCATTTGAAGGTTTCTCTCTTCCTTCTTTCACTGCATGACGGACTTGTCCGTTTCCACCATGGAGCCAACTAGAGTGCGCCACTCTGACAGCCAAGACTCAAGGACTGCGAAAATGACATCAACAGTCGCTAGGTACGATAGGTTATGCCATGTCTTCGTAGGGTCTTTCCGCACCCTAATAAAAACATGGTGGAAATCCGCTTTTAATTTTGTTAAGCTCTGTAGACTGGCATATACTGTGGGTGACAACCGCGACTTGTGATTGAACCCATCCATATATTCATCTCCATTAATATCCAAAATATCTTGCAGTCCTTTATCCACTGCGCATCCCTGGTCACCCACAGCGAAGCATACTTTGCTGCCTCTGGAAGGTGAGGGACGACTGAGGGGAACTATCTATCTTCAGGCAGCTCCCATGCCACCAGTACTATCGATAATAGGAGCAACATGTAATGAAACCTTTTGTCTTGCTCTTGTGCCTCGTGACAATTGGCAAGGAACTTGCTGCATAGATAGTTCACCTAGTTGAACTGGACTCCTTCCACACATTGGGCCACTAGTGCAACCATGGGTGCAGGCACCCCATCTGCGTGACACTTCCGCATCACCTTCCCTGCCAACATTTGTGTCGTGACCTTTATGGTAGGGTTGTTAATGCTAGAGATCGTGTATCCTCACTTCTTCTTCTCCAACTTGAACCTCTTCTTCATTTCTTCCGCGAGGGCCAACTCGCCACCTTTTCCTTCAGAAATATTAGCTGGACCCTCCCCTTAATAAGGTAGCCATGTAATTCGGTGAATTAGATGGTTTATGATGGGGATGGGCTCCTCTAGCCACAAACACCCATTATGAACCAAGAAGAGCAATTGCCTGATGATGAAGACGGTCACTCGGGAACGGTGGTAATGCAGTACCCAGAGCAGGTTAAGTAACCCAACTTTCTCTACACCTCTGAGCCATGTGCGTTGCTCCAATTCAATCATTCCATCCATCACGTCCATCCTCTAGTGCATTAGCTTTGCAATCACTAAATGTGGGAACTTCTCATGGTCCGCAAGGTTCCAATATTCAAACTTCAACACAGGAACCCTCCCCAAGTGTAGTCCCTCAAAAACAATATCATCTGGGAGTAGCGGACTTTGCAGAGAGCTCTTGCTCTAATCTATGTCCTTTGGCGCCTTGGCTTTGCCATTGCACGGAGGAACATATTCAGGTAACCGGGTAATAGGGTCCGCACCCTGGGTTTCAACTTCCATTTCCTCACCCTCCTCCTCCACTAGGATTTCTTCAGATTCCTCCTTGTCGGCCTCTAGATTAATGGCCTTCCCCTTTTCCTGCAAGGTGAGCTTGATCCTCTATGTATTTATAGGTGAGACGTGTACTAAGATCATGGCCTGCTTATCCTTCTTAGGTCGCGGTGTTATGGGTGATTTAGGGAGCTCAACTATTATTTTAGCGCTCTCTTGGGCTTCCACTACCACAATTTTCTGTGCAGCTTCCTCGGGTCTCGAAATCATTCTAGTCAGGAGGTCCTCCACCTCTTTCGACAATGTTTCAAATACTGATCTTTCTCTCAAAGCCTCAAATTTTGAAAGGTCTATACACACTTGATAGCACAACAACTCAATTCTCAAAATGGCAAGTGTTTTTCGCTAAACAACCACTTGTAATTTATAGGGCCTTTTGAATTTGAATTCAATCGTTCCCCCCACATTCGGTCCATTAATGCTAGATTGGCTGTAGATTTTAAAGAATCTAGCCCATAAAGTTTTCCTTAAATTCATGCTGCCCACTCCATTTGGCCTCAAACCAACCATCAAATCATGAATAGTGACTTTAATGGTCACTTTTTGGCAGACTTGCGCGTGAGCGCAGCTGTCTTCGCGCTGTTGCAGACCTTGTGACACTTTGCTACTTCATGCAGCCCTGACATCGCGCAGCTCTTGGACAGTGTAGTTTATAGTTCTGCACCTCCTTTCAGCCGCCTAGGGCACTAAGACTGTGTTTCTGTCAGCTAGTCAGATGGTAAAACCACCTGTGTATGGCTTCAAATGACTACCATTCACTTTTCCTTGGAAGGGATCTCTATTCAACTTAACCATATGGACCACGCCACCGTCGGTAATCTCCTTAATAACATATGACCCCAGCCAATGCATTCTGAGTTTCCCTGGAAATTTATCAAACTTACTATCATATAATAACACCAAGTCATTTACCTTAAAGGTGTGCAACTTAATATGTCGGTTGTGCCATGCCTTTTCACGTTGCTTTTGGACTCGCTGGTGAAATCTAACCAAAAATCTCTCTTCTTCCAGCTCATCCAACTGCGCAAGCCTCTCTTCTAGGGCTCCAGGATCTGTCATATCTGTGAGCCCTACTATACGTAGACTAGGCACGATGTATTCCACAGGCATCACAAATTTAACCCCATATTCCAACCTAAAGCGTGTCTGTCCTGTTAGATTTTTGCATGTAATCCGATAAGCCCATAATACTGCAGGTATGCATAGGTCCGAATCACTTTGCCGAGCATTTTATACCTTGGTAAGTGCAGTCTCCAGTACTTTTCTGAATGCCTCCACTATCCTATTAGCTTATGGTTAATAAGGTGTGCTCTTTTGATGATACACCTGAAATTCCTCCGTTAGTGCGCTAATCGTCTCATTCAGGAAGTGCGTACCACGATCGCTCATCAAGATCTTTGGACATCCAAATCACGTCAGTACATGTTCAAATAGAAAATTTGCGGTATTTGCGCCCATGCAATCCTTCACCGACTGCGATTTTTCTGAACGAGTCAAATACTCTGTCACAGTGATAATGTACCTTGCGCCTGTCTTCCCTTGTGGCTGAATCGGTCCTACAAAATCTATTGCCCACTTTTCGAAAGGTTGCAACGTCATTTGTGGATTCAAAGGCATTTCATCCCTCCATGATGCCCTATCTGTTGTTTGACATACGTCACACGCCTTGCAATATGCTTTTGAATCCTGATGAAGGGTTGGACACCATAACCCTACGTGTAGAACATTCTACATGGTTGCTCTTCCTGCATAATATCCTCCCGTAGCGCCCCCATGAGCATCCGAAAGAATGATGTTTTGTTCAAATTTAGGTACATACCTTCACAGTATATCATCATTCCCCATCTTGTATAGATGCCTAGCAATGATAGAGAAATTTGTTGCGCGCACCACTAATTCCTTCTTTTGTTGGATAGAGTATCCTTCCAGCACAGTCACAGTTGTTAGGAAGTGTATTATATCCTTGAAATTTCCATCTGTGACATGCACAACAAAATGCTGCGCGTCAGGTAATTCTGCCTCTAAATTAGTAGGTTACTCTCCTGTCTCAATGCGCAGCAGGTGGTCTAGTCCCACGTTCAATTGTCTAGGGTTCACAACAACTTCAAAATCGTATTCCTAGAATAAGAAGAGTCATCGGTAGATGCACCCCCCAACATAGGCTTATTGACGAGGTATTCTAGCGCGAAGTACAAGTGCACCTGCTCAGGTTGGGGTTTTTCTTCATAATCCTATGTCCACTTGGCCAGATGCATGCGCAGATCATTCTGTCCATTGTACTTGTCTTTCAGTCACATCTTAGGCTTCCCAAATCACGTTCACATCATTTTCCTAGATTTGCACCAATCATCAAAACGCACCTTGTACGTACCCCACCATCTTGTGGGCGTAGCGCGCAGTGCCTAGTCCAAGGCCTGGAAGCGTTGCTTTTCGGGCACTTCCCTTTCAAATGTATCCAAAAAGATATATACCTCATTCAGTCCATCATAAGTAGGCATATTTCTTTCCTCTGATGACACACAGCGCAGCGACCGGGTCATCATGTTGCAATTCAGCGTAGTTACTTCATGTAACCGATTCTGCTAGCATTCTATCTCTTCATCAGAATTTGAAGTGCAGGAACTCTCGCACTCCCATGTAATCCATTCTTCTGTGGTGGGATTCACCCAATCTTGGTCTCGCACTATTATCTTATAGATGCAGTCAATATCATCATCACTCTCATAATCATAGATCGGCTCCGTATAGCGCAATCCTTTAGTAGGATCTAGGGGTATTATTACGCATAGTGACTTCTTATCAAAGATCATATTTCTCTTCTTCATATTGATTAGCATGTTCATGTTAGTACCCCAGTCAATTCCCAAGAGCTTGGGGTAGGGATTGCTATCATCAACAATATCTATTACTTCAAAATCTGCCAGCACGCTCTCTCCCTTAATATCCACGGTTACTCCCTATAGCCACCCCATCGATATTATTTTCTACTGATTCACCATCCTTAGCTGAATTGGAGACCATTGCAGTGTAGGTCTCCCCATTTGCTCCCATGTATGTTTCGATAGAACGTTCGCATCTGATCCCAAATCCAAAATGACTTGATCCATTTCGTATTCTCTGATCTCCATAATTAGTCTCATTTCACGTCCCATCCTTGTCTTATGCTTTTCGTTCTTGCGGACTATGCGTGGTTCACCTGGCACGGTCCCAACACATCTATTGATGAGTCAAGTAGAGTAGAACTTACTTTGAACCAAATCTTGAAGATCTGAGGTAGCAAGCTTGATAGCAGATGAAAACTTCCTCACACCAAGAATACGAGTGGACATAACCTCTCTCTCCTTGGGTTTCCTTCAACGCCTTCAATTTACTTCTCCAAGTTCTTCTGGAAAAATAACAATCTGTCCTCAGACAGGCGGCCTAAAGGCTTCAATATTAATTCAAAGATCAAAAATTACAATGCTTGGAAAACTTTGTGCATATGCATCAGGTGAATTCTCTCCCAGTCAAAAGAATTATTTTATTGCTAAAAAAGAAACTTTAGAAATTTTTAATGAGATATAGAAATTCGAATTATATCTGGCACCAGTCAAATTTCTTATAAGGACTGATTCTATGAAATTCAAGTATTTTTTATCTGCCAAAATCTCAAAACAACTTGCTAGAGGAAGGTTTTCATAGCAGATCTGGTTTCAACAATTTGATTTTGATGTTGAATGGATACCAGGCAATTCTAATTTTTTAGCTGATTCTTTAACTAGAGATATGAACAAAGCTTTTGTCACAACTCCAAGAAGTTCCTTCATCATACCAGGAAAAGAACCTTAAGATGACAATTTCAGCACATTTGTAGACAGGTTCAGACTTCTTGAAAACCATGTGAATCAATTGACAGAAGAAATTAAGAAAGTTGTAGGTCTGCACCTGAGGAGAAATCAGTGGATATGAAGATGCCAAGCATGGCAGTCAAAAAAAGTTGGCATATCTTTACGCCTAGATGCTGATCTGGTAAAGGTATATCATTTTCCCAATATGAAGGTAAAGATTTATTTTAAAAGTTTATCAGATCTATGGTCTTCTCAATTCACTGAAAATATGATTTGGATTCTCAAAGCATTAAATTATTATCAATTGATTGAAGGAATAGATTTTTCCCTTTGCATATATACAGGAGCTTAGATACTGGATTTAGAAGCCATTCCAATTAAAGCATACTTAGAAAAATACCTTTTGTCATTAAGAATTCCTAATATTTTTGAGGAACTTGAGGCATCTTTTTTACAAAGATATGATGAAAACTATGCTCCTAATGATACCTTCCCCCAATATGAGATTTTTGAAAACTTTGCCGATTGGGAGATTAAAGGAGGATTTTTCAGGAAAAGACCATCTACTAGGACATTCCAGTGTGTCCAAAGAACTCTACAATACCTAAGGACTTTTTCATCTCCTTGGGACTATCCGAGTTTACAATTAAGAGAAGATATTTCTCCAAATCTTTTTACGCAGCTTTTCTCTCATGAGATAACAGGAGAAATTAAGACCAGTAATAATATAGAAAGAATTAAACAACTGGCTCTTTGGTTCAAAGAATTTGGGATGCTGAAGCTAGCTGAGAAACGACAGGTGTTGCAGAAATTGGATGAACTTCAAGGCGAACCAAAAGTTTTACGCTTCATGATTCAAACAATGTTAATCACAATCATCATTATTTCAGGAAACTAGAATAATAGTGTGGTTCATCTTATTAGTTTATTGTTGTCAAAAAAAATCTATACTTCAGTAATTTTTGAAATGGGATGGCAATCAAAAACATTTATTAATGAAAATTGTAGATTATGGGTGCAACATGCAATTGAAACTTCCACTAATATGTTCTAGATATTTAAGTGGGAGCTTCGAGATGGTAATGAGTTGGCATTTCAACCTTCTCCCTCATTCCGAAAAGTTTTTAAAGATTCCTTTCTAGATATTGATATCAACCCAGTACCTTTTTTAAACAAGTGGGAAAAGCGAGAAGTGATGTTTACCCCACAACAACCGAATCTCCACAAAATAAAAGTAAATCTGGACCAAGGACAAATATCACAAGCATATCCAAACGACAATGAAACAATATTAGAAGATGCTAAAGGAAAAGGTAAAGTTGAGGAATCTACTTTTCAGGACATATATGCAGATGCATAAGATCTACATGATTTCAGTTGGGACAATGAGTATTCGAAGATGATGGAATATGACTACCTCAAGATGCTTGAACGGAAAGCCTTAGAACGACAATTATCTTATGATGATGATGATTATGATTTTGACCGGAGTTTGAAATGATACTAGTAGTATTATTGTACCAGGTTGAGTAGACACCGTCAGTGAAAGAAAATACCGACATGACCCTCAATTATTTCCTCTTTATGTCATGTCTTAGATAGTTTTAGATTCCCTAAGGAGGTTATAAAAGAAGAGATCAATGGACAAAATCCCATATGTTGGATGGAGTGCTTCTAGATCTTAATATTGTATTATAATCTTCCAAGCATTGTAATTTTTGATCTAGGCCGCCTGTCTGAGGACAATTTGTTATTTTCCCAAAAGGACCTGGAGAAGTAAAGCGAAGGTGTTGAAGGAAACCCAAGGAGAGAGAGGTTATTTCTGCTCGTATTCTCGGTGTGAGGAAGTTTCGATCTACTATCAGCCTTGCTACATAAAATCTTCAAGATTTAGTTCGAAGTAAGTTCTACTCTGCTTGTGCCCTTTATTTGGTATCAAAGCCTGTTCAGGTCCTAAGTTTATAAACTATAAACAGAGTCTAAAGCCAGCTAGGAAGCCTTCGAAAAGCTTTTGTTATACAATTGCTGATTAGATAAAGCTGCTTTAGTCAATATCTAGTCTAGTTTATACTACAGTCATGTCAAAATTCTTAAGATCATTCTTTAACATTGATAAACGAACTATTTCTGAAGTCGATTCTTGCTCTATAGAAAATGATCATATTGAACATGAAAGAGTCAAAGATTTCGAGAACTGGAATCACTTGTATTAAGTTCAAAAGAAATTTATCAGGTTCCATCTCTATTTAGTCTATCAAGAAAAAACTAGTTAAAAGAAGTTGAATTGAAAATTAAGATTTCTGGTCCTTCTGTACAGATATTTGGTTTGCATTTATTTTCTAATGATGAAATCAAAAAATTCAAAAAATATGTTCAAGAGAAAATGTTTGCTTATTTGCATTTTGGAGGGATAAGAATAGGTCTAGCCCCACTATTTCACCATGGACTTAATACTCCATGCATATCTGAAGTGTTTGATACCCGACACCAAAACTATGACCATGCTCGCATCGGAACCATATTAGAAAATTTGTCCTCAGGTTGTCAATATGGTACCATTTACCCAGACTAGTGCATCAGCCTGTTTGATGTTCATTTGAAATATTGTTGGACACTATTAGTCAGTGTCCAAGGTCTTGAAATGGTAGAAGATAGTGAATATCTTTCTGTGTTAGTCCAAACATCTTTTCAACTCACAAACACTGTACATCCGAAGTTAAAACAACTAGTGCTAAAGGATTGTGTAGCCGTCAGAGTCAGTAATGCTCAAGTAGAAGGTGTTCCTTATGACAAAGAAACCCTTCCCAATGACTGGTACATTCAGTATAAATCTTTGGCATCAACAGACACTCCAAGAAATAAAACCCGAAGAATGTCTGTAAGTGATGGTCGTGTTCATATATTACCTAATAGGTCACTAATACCTAGACTAGTCTCTATGCCACGAAAACATGTTTTACCAGCCATTTCCGAATCTAAGCAAACATCACCAACCAGTCGCAAGTATTTTTCACTAAATGTATATAGTCATCCATCAAAAGAAACCACCGTATCTATTCCATCAGATCAATTGTATATTCTTGAAGAAAAGCCATTTCTTGCTGTCAATAAGATGTTCTGAACATATGTACCTAATTTCTCTCTCGTTGAAGAATTTCAATATGCCAACCATATATATGTTAAAGGTGGAAAATGACCACCAAAAACTAAGTTTTGTACTTCATCTCAATCAAGACAACCACCCACTAGAGTTGATTGTGCACCACTTCTAGAACATAACTCCCAAAATCCTACTGATCTTGACCAAGTCTATCAGATAGGAAATTATCTCACTACTTGGTGTGCACATGCTGAAGATGTCCTTGATGATTTGGGTCGGCAATCTGATTTGATTAATGCAAACCTTAGGCTACTCTATGAAGAGCAATACTCTGAGAAAGTTGCAAAAGAAGAGAGGAGAAGAAGAAGATAGAAGAAAAAAGTAAAATAAATTCCAAAATTTAGAATTGACATGAGCACTCCCAACTATTGGGACAAAGAAGAAGATGAAGAAGATACAGAAGAAGCATTTACTGCCAATAGTGTAGAAGAGTCAACTTCAAAAATTTCTGGTAAGTTGACTAGTGTAGAAAAAGAGGCATATAAAGCAAAAAAACATTTTACTTCAAAGAAAGAGATTATGACTCTCGATCTAGCAGCCTCTAAATTTCCTTCTTTTATCTTACCCTCTATAAACAACCAAAATAAAGCTCATGTGTTGAAGGAAGTCTCAAAATACTCGCGTATTGAAGAAGATTTATATGCTGCAAATTCCAGTGGGTATATTTTGGATTTAGATAATTCATCCAATCTTGAAGAGTCAATCAGGATATGGATTGGTGCTTTGTATCAAATGCAGGTCACCACAAAATTAGATAATTTTTCTATCATGGTCATAGCCAAAAAAAGAATGGCAAACATTGTATATGATTGGTGGATAGGAACATCAGATGAAGAAAGAAGAGCAGTCATGGAAGCAGGATTGGCCACTCTAGAACTCTTACTGAAAACACAATTTGCCCCCGAACCATAGATGAGAAAAAACAGCTGATAACAGACTTAAGCCATATGGAATTAAAATATTTGAAATATCTTGATCAATTTGGCAAAGATTTCATGGAAAAAGTCTTTAGGGCAAATCTTTCTAATGACATTGCTAAAAAAATTTCATTTTTGTCCAAGCTTCCCAGTAATTTAGGAGATCTTATTATGAAAGAACTAGATGTCCAGAAAAAGCGGATAGATCAAATCTATTGGGTTGATTTTCTTTTTAGGTGTACAAAGAAAGTTAAGTATTTGTGCTGGCAAAATAAAGCACATGATATTACACCTAGTTCAGAGGTTTGCAAAACAATGCTACCCCGGACACCCTTTAAAAAGAAGAAGAAAACAAAAAGATATGGAAAATTTCGATCCAAAAGAGTCTCCAACCCCAAGAAGCCTTTCAAAAAATGTAAATTTTTGAAAAAGAGAAAGAACCCAAGAAACAACAACTATTGTTTCATATGCAAGCAAGAAGGCCACTTTGCACGCAAATGTCCTAATAATTCCTCTTTGAAATTAAAAGCTTGTCTTGAGATCGAGGAATTTCAAGATGATTGGTCTTTAGTTGCTTCAGAGGATGACGTTTCTGATGTATATATTTTAACAGAAGCTTCAAAAGATGAAGATAATAGCCACACCATTGTAGAAAAGATGAATATTTGTAATTATTGTTCAGATAGTGATGTTTCTGAAGAATTGCATTATAGTGACCTGTCAGATACCAGTGAGACAGAAGAAACAGAAGAAACCACATATGTTTCTGATGATAAGTCAGCCTCAGAAAGTCTACAACAAACCGGTAAGCAGCTGATCACAAAATTGCCAGAATTAAATTCTTTTTATCCGTATCAAAAGAATATTGCTGCTTCTACAAGTTTGCAAATTCCTGAAAATAGTAGAGTTGCAGAACATGCTATATTAAAAAAGATTATCAAAACCAATAGTCTCATTTATATTCCAGTCCAAGTTCAAGTCCGAAATGAATGGATAAATGTAGATGCCTTCATAGATACTGGAGGTTCTCATAATTTGGCTCGTCCATCTTTGTTTAAATCACTTTGGAAGCCACTCCAAAACATTCTAGTGTCTAAACCATTGGTGGATCTGTTCGTTTAGTACATTATGTTGATAACATCTCTTTGAAAGTTGGGGGGATTATTGTTAAAATTTTTGCTATTCAGCGTTTTGATCCATCTGCAAGTTTAAAGCTTGGCATGCCTTTTATTAGCTCTGTGCTCCCAGTCACTATCAATGAAGATAAGCTGATAATCAGTTTAAAAAAGAAAGCTATTGTTGTGCCCATATTTTCTATAGCAAATTCTGAGGCAAGAAAAGAGAATAGCCAAAATAAATTTGGAGCACACAAACCTCATAAGGACTCCAATAATTGGCAAGAATTTTTACAATTATATGAGAAAAGAATGGAGTCAAAGAACAAACAAAAGGCTTGCATCGACCCAAAATGGTCCGTTGAGCAGATTGCTATGCATGACAGATTGTTGGAAAGTTGTTTAAATAATACTCAGCAATTTTGGACAGTAGAGAGTCCAAAATAGGAAATAGTGACTCTACACGATAATGGAGTCAAAGGAAAATTAATTCCATGCACCCCTGCAGATGAACAAGAAATCAAGAGACAAATAAGTGAGCTGCTCAGTATGAATCTTATTGAAACAAGTATGTCTCATTACTCCTGTTCAACATTTCTGGTTAGAAACCATTCAGAAATAGTCAGAGGAAAGCCTAGAATGGTAATTAACTATAAACCTATGAATGCCATAACTCAGGGTTTTCATTACCCTTACCAAGACTAGAAACCATCATACAGAAAACTCAAAATAGCAAAGTATTCAGTAAGTTTGATATGAAATCTGGATACTATCAAATACAGATCCAGGAAGAGGATAGACACAAAACTGCCTTCACATGCCCTGCAGGTTTCTATTAGTGGAAGGTGGTACCATTTGGGCTAAAAAATGCTCCTGCAGTCTTCCAAAGAAGAATGGATTTTATTTTTGGCAAGTATGATTTTATTGTAACATATATAGATGATATACTTGTACATAGCCCAGATCTTGAAACACATCTCAAGCATTTAGAGATTTTTCTGAAAGAAGTTCAAAATCATGGTATAGCTCTTTCTGAAAAGAAAATGGTTATGTTTCAAGACAATATAGATTTTTTGGGGATCAATGTAGTTAATGGGAAAATACAAATGCATCCCCATGTTCTAACTAAACTGTCTCAGTTTCTAGATGAATTAAAAGACACTAAAATGATTCAAAGATTTTTAGGTGTCTTAAATTATGTGCACAGATATATTCCTAGGTTATCTGAAAAAATAACCCCTATTCGAAAACATCTTAGAGAAGGATGGTCAGTAGAAGCCACTGCAGCAATCAAAGAGCTTAAAACCAAATGTCAGAAACTTCCACGGTTGCAACCACCAGGTGATGGACTTCTGATTCTGCAGACTGATGCCTCTGATAGTTTTTGGGCCGCTGTTCTTTTTGAGAAAAGGGAGAATGAAGAAGGAAAAGAAGAAGAAAAACTTTGTGCATATGCATTAGGTGAATTCTCCCCCAGTCAAAAGAAGTATTTTATTGCTGAAAAAAAACTTTAGCAATTTTTAATGGGATATAGAAATTCAAATTATGTTTGGCACCAGTTAAATTTCTTATAAGGACTGATTCTATGAACTTCAAGTATTTTTTTTTGCCAAAATCTTCTCAAGACAACTTGCTAGAGGAAGGTTACTTTCATGGAAAATCTGGTTTCAACAATTTGATTTTGATGTTGAATGGATATTGTTAGAGCCTAGATTTACCTCAGGCTGAAAAGGTAGGATCCAAGGCCAACATCAAACCACGCTAAGCCTAGTAGCTAGCCCTACCAGGTCAGGAGAGGGCTCTCTCCAGGTCAATCTCAGCTAATTATGATCACTAAAGGCTTGAGATGACTGATTTGATTACTAATCTTAGGCTAGGTATTCGTGTGCAAGAGGTTGTTTGAATGAATTGATGAGTTGTTGGTTCAGATGAGAAGGCAGATTCTGGGTGCGGGAAATGAGGCACAGCCCTGCAGGGATCTCGATGGGGCAAGGTAGGCAACTGAATTTGGCACTCTAAATCAAGTGAGATGGATGGATTCAGATAAAGGAGGAGTTGAAGAGGGCAATAAAAATCATGTATCCTCTCCAAACAGTGGAAAACAGAAAAAAATAAAGCAAACTTCAAGTAGAGCACTGCAATTTTCAATGTATTATACTTACACTCTTGTTTGTTTATCTGAGAAGAAATAAAGAGAAATGATACATATAACACATGAATAAATTCACAAAGACAAAAGAGAGCACTGTACCAAAACAAATGCCATAGGGATCCCAAAGAGGACTGCAAACCCTGGTCTCAATTCCTTAGCCAAAATACTGCTATGAGTGTACAATGAAGCTCAAGGCTTTCTCAAGAGTCCAACCCTGATAATGACTGAAAAAAAAACATAATATAGACAAAGCATAGCTCATCCTTTCCTCTAGGGGTCGAGCTCACATGTTTAGGAGCTGATCCAACTGATTCTAAACTAGGAACTGGAAATCAGGCAATGAAACAACATGCCTCTAGAAACAAGGGAACTGATTCATTCAGTTTCAAACAACTTTTTAACTGATGAATCTACCTAACCAAGTGAAAATTTGACATAGTTACATCATGATCCATAAATGTACATGAAATTACATCAAAAATTTGACATTAAGAAGGTGAAAAAGTCAAACTAGCCAAAATTGGGCGAAAAACAGAGCAATACTTGGTTAAACTGACAATTTTTCCTCTATGCACCGCGCCTGATTCTCTATGCGTAGCACCTGTTTGGACCCACTTTTGGAGGCCTTCCTAGTGTCCAAATGCACTCCAAGTGTATTTTTTAGAAAGGTCTACCTGTCTACTTTCCAACCCAAGTGGAATTTTTCAATTTGGCCTCCATTGGCCTCTCCAAAAGTCAGTTCTCCCAACACTGCTTCCTGTGTGTGAAAATAGGGGCAGTGAGGTCATTTTTTGACCTTTTTGAGGGCTCAAAACCTGTTCAAATTTCTTGGCCATAGGCAAGCATAATTTTTCATGCCAAATCCAAAAAGTTGAGTTTTTGTGCTTTGGAGGCTCCTAGCAAAAGAGAGCGCCACCTGGCGCGGCGCATAAAGCAGAATTTTCTGTGTTTTAAGCCAAAAATTTGAAAAATGCAAAAAGTGCCCCAAATTTTTTGAAATTTGGGTTGAGTCTTCTCTATCAAGAGCTATGTTGGGCCAAGGAAGCCTCAGCCAATATCTGAAGTCGATCATGCTCCTTTCGCCTCTTTGAAGCCTTCTTCAATTTTGCCTTTAAATTCCTTATTCACGCCTTGCAAACCTTGTTCCTCGCCATGTAATGAAAAGCCATGTGTCTCAACAAGTATTTCTCCTTGTTAGCTTTCTCCAGCAATCTCTCTAAGTGGATATTGACTCTCTCGAGCCAAGACTCCCGATTGTTATTGATCTCTTGCTCAAGTGAAGTGAGCTCCACCTTCCTCCTTGGGGCGGCTTGGCGATTTTCCCGTATGTTTTGCCACCTTTATGAGGTCTCCTGGGTGCATGTGCCTTTGTTGGTGAATCAATGTGTGTCTCCTCTTCATACTCATATGAAGGATCAAATGCCATCTCTGCTGGTGATTGAACTGTCTTGATGAAAAATAGGTGATTTTATGATGTGTCTTGACTTTGGCACCAAGGGAAACAATGCTATAAGGGATTGTGGAGGGGGGAAAAGAGTGAGGGATTTAGGGATTGTTGGGGTAGGGTTTAGTTAAGGGAATAGGGGTTAGGGAGTAGTTTGGGAGTTTTTAGTATGGGACTAGGGTTTGGGAGTTTGAGTTTGGGGCTTTGGGAATGGGGAGAGGGGATTAGTGAATTTGGGGAATAGGGAAATCAAGGGAAAATGGAGGAGGGAGTGATTGAGGTGAGGGGATAACTTGGCAGCCAAATAATTAACACAAAACCCTAATACTATTTCTTTGGAGAGAGAGGTAGGGTTTGTTTTCCTTTAAACATTCACCATGCAACAAACACCATCAAACAACCATCAAATTTGGATGGAGAGCAATGACAAAGGGTCAACCTACTTGGACAAGTGACAATCCACCCGTTTGGGAAATTTTGGAGCAAGTATTTGAAATTTCAGGCTTTCTGGCTATGTGCGCGAAGCATCAAACCCGATGGGCCGCGCTAGTGTATTTTTGCACTGAAAATTGTGACCCAATGCGCCGCGCCAGTTATGTGCGCCGCGCCACCTGCCCAGTGCGTCGCGCTTTTTCCAGGAGACTTTTGGAGGCCTTCCAGGTGTCCCAATTGGGTGTGGGATAGCTCGTTGGAAAGGTCTTGGAGTCTACTTTCCAACCCAACTAGAATGTTTCAATTTGGAGTTCATTTTCCTTGTCAAAAATCAAATCTCCCAAGACTGGTCAAAATGTGGAAAATGAGGTTACCTAAAGGTAGAGTGCTTTTGCAGTCAACTTTTGAAGGGCTTCCTCAACTCCAAATTGAGCTCATGATAGCTAATTGGAAATATATTTGTGTCTAGTTATCCTTTGACTCATCAAAAAAGTCATTTGGACAACCAAGCTAGGAGAAATCTTGATTTTCTCAAGGTCACTTCAGAGGTGCATCAATTCTCCTAAGGCAACTGTATTTTTGACATTTCTCTAAAACCATGACACCTGTGTAAAAAGTGAAGGATGTTTTTCTTCCTTGGCCTATTGTGGACATAAAAATCTCTCATTTTTCTGAAATTCATCTTTTATTTCTCAGAAACATCATTTGAGTAAAACCTACCCCGATGTGTGGAACAGGGGATTTGTCAAGATGAAGCGAAATGAAGGGGATAAGGGGCTTCTAAATTCTTGAGAAAATTTTTGGAAGTAGGGAGGGATGTTAGGAAGTAGGGGAAGTGGAATTTCAAAGATTGAGGGAGGGGAAAAGGTCCAAAAGGGTTAAACGCAGGCCCAACCTAGAAAATTGTCAAGTTGTAGCAAGAAACTAGGGTTTGTGGAAAAATGAGGAATTTGGGGGATCTCAGTGATGGGAAGTGTTTAATAAGGTACATTAAGGATAGGGGAAGGTGTATGAACATCAGGATACAAGTTTTGCTGATGATTTGACCATCCAAGAAAAATTACCTTCAAAACCCAACGAGAGGGAAATGAACCTTACCTAGGCACAACTGAAGCATGAACAAGGTGTAAAATGACCCAATGGAACCTGACATGATGATGAAAAGCCTCTGAATGATGGTACACTCAGCTGAATGGTGACATGGACCGACATTTTGGCAACTTTGATAGGAGTAAAAGCAAACACTAGACCTAATGCCTAGTGACCAAATTTTGCTTGAAGACTCATTGAAATGACAAAATTTGATCTTGACACCTTAAAATCACTTTGTAAGATCATGTTTGATCACCAGAGGAAGGCTGCAAAGATTGACACTAACAGATACTAGGATATTCTAATTTTTTAGCTGATTCTTTAACTAGAGATATGAACAAAGCTTTTGTCACAGCTCCAAGAAGTTCCTTCATGATACCAAGAAAGGGACACCAAGATGATAATTTCAGCACATTTGTAGACAGGTTCAGACTTCATGAAAACCATGCGAATCATTTGACAGAAGAAATTAAGAAAGTTGTATTTCTGCGTTTGAGGAGAAATCAGTGGATACGAAGATGCCATGCATGGCAATCAAGAAATGTTTGCATATATTTAGGCCTAGACGCTGATCTGGTAAAGGTATATCCTTTGCCCAATATGAAGATAAAGATTTATTTTAAAATTTTATCAAATTTATGGTCTTCTCAATTCACTGAAAATATGATTTGGATTCTCAAGCATTAAATTATTATCATTTGATTGGAGGAATAGATTTTGCCCTTAGCATATATACAGGAGCTCAAATACTGGAATTAGAAGCCATTCCAATTAAAACAGACTTAGAAACATATCTTTTGTCATTAAGAATTCCTGATAATTTTGAGGAACTTGAGGCATCTTTTTTACAAAGATATGATGAAAACTATGCTCCTAATGTTACCTTCCCCCAATATGAGATTTTTGAAAACTTTTTCGATTAGGAGATTAAAGGAGGATTTTGCAGGAAAAGAACATCTACTAGGACATTCCAGTGCATCCAAAGAACTCTGCAATACCTAAGGACATTTTAATCTCCTTGGGACTATCAGAGTTTATGATTAAGAGAAGATATTTCTCCAAATACTTTTACGCAGGTTTTTTGTCATGAGATTATAGGAGAAATTAAGACTAGTAATAATATAGAAAGAATTAAACAACTGGCTCTTTGGTTCAAAGAATTTGGGATGTTGAAGCTAGTCGAGAAACAACAGGTGTTGCAGTAATTGGATGAACTTCAAGGCAAACCAAAAGTTTTACACTTCATGATTAATCAAACAACGTTAATCACAATCAACATTATTTCAGGAAACTGGAATAATAATGTGGTTCATCTTATTAGTTTACTACTGTCAAACAAAATCTGTACTTCAGTAATTTTTGAAATGGGATGGCAATCAAAAGTATTTATTAATGAATATTGTAGATTATGGGTGCAACATGCAATTGAAATTTCCACTAATATGTTCCAGATCTTTAAGTGGGAGCTTCTAGATGGTATTGAGTTGGAAGTTCAACCTTCTCCCTCGTTTCGAAAAGTTTTTAAAGATTCCTTTCTAGATATTGATATCAACCCAGTACCTTTTGTAAACAAGTGGGAAAACAAGAAGTGATGTTTACCCCACAACAACCGAATCTCCACAAAATAAAAGTAAATCCAGACCAAGGACAAACATCACAAGCATCTCCAAACAACAACGAAACAATATCAGCAGATGCTAAAGGAAAGGTAAAGTTGAGGAATCTACTTTTCAGGACATATATGTAGATGCACAAGATCCGCATGATTTCAGTTGAGACAACAAGTATTCGAAGATGATGGAATATGAATACCTCAAGATGCTTGAACGGAAAGCCTTAGAACGACAATTGTCCTCTGATGATGATGATTATGATTCTGACGGGAGTCCGAAAGGATACTGGTATAATTATTGTACCGGAAGCAGAGTAGAACTTACTATGAATCAAATCTTGAAGATCTGAGGTAGCAAGCCTGATAACAGATTGAAACTTCCTCACACTGAGAATATGAGTGGAAATAACCTCTCTCTCCTTGTTCGACTGTTAAGGAGAGGACCGGTAGGGCTCACCATTCCGATGGTGAGGATTTATCCCCTCTTTGCACGTACATGTGAATCTCGGCTGCCTACCCGGTTCGGATTAACCCGATAACTCTCTCGTATCGATTCTTTGTATAATGCAATACAATACCCATGGTTGGTTCGTTGCGGCGGCATAGGTTGCATTTGAGTCACCATAAACAAGGGCCGAGGAAGCAGCACCTAGCGAGCAGTTCCACCACCAGAGGCATGGGTAGTAGTTCCGTTTCCAGTTACCCATAGCTTCCACCCGCAGATCGAGTAAGAGGCTCAGAAGCAGAGAAAGCTTTACTTCTCTAGGTTCTTTTGGAAAAATAACAAACTGTCCTCAGACAGGTGGCCTAGAGGCTTCAATATTAATTCAAAGATCAAAAATTACAATGCTTGGAAGATTACAATAAAAGATCAAGATCAAGAAGCACTTCGTCCAACATATGGGCTTCTGTCCATTGATCTCTTCTTTTATAACCTCCTTAGGGAATCCAAAACTATCTAAGACATGACATAAAGAGGAAATAATTGAGGGTCCTGTCGGTATTTTCTTTCACTGACGGTGTCTACTCAACCTTTCCAGTACAATAATTCTACCAGTATCCTTTCAAACTCTGGTTAGAATCATAATCATCATCATCAGAGGACAATTGTTGTTCTAAGGCTTTCCGTTTAAGCATCTTGAGGTAGTCATATTCCATCATCTTCGAATACTCGTTGTCCCAAATGAAATGATGTGGATCTTGTGCATCTGCATATATGTCCTGGAAAGTAGATTCCTCAACTTTACCTTTTCCTTTAGCATCTACTGATACTATTTCGTTGTCATTTGGAGATTCTTGTGATGTTTGTCATTGGTCCGGATTTACTTTTATTTTGTGGAGATTCGGTTGTTGTGGGATAAACATCACTTCTTGTTTTTCCCACTTGTTTAAAAAAGGTACCGGGCTGATATCAATATCTAGAAAGGAATCTTTAAAAACTTTTCGGAACGAGGGAGAAGGCTGAACTGCCAACTCAATACCATCTAGAAGCTCCCACTTAAAGATCTGGAACATATTAGTGGAAGTTTCAATTGCATGTTGCACCCATAATCTACAATTTTCATTAATAAATGCTTTTGATTGCCATCCCATTTAAAAAATTACCGAGGTACAGATTTTGTTTGATAGCAGTAAACTAATAAGATGAACCACATTATTATTCTAGTTTCCTAAAATAATGCTGATTGTGATTAACGCTGTTTGATTAATCATGAAGCGTAAAACTTTTGGTTCGCCTTGAAGTTCATCTAATTGCTGCAACACCTGTCATTTCTCGGCTAGCTTCAGCATCCCAAATTCTTTGAACCAAAGAGCCAGTTGTTTAATTCTTTCTATATTATTACTGGTCTTAATTTCTCCTGTTATCTCATGACAGAAAACCTGCGTCAAAGAATTTGGAGAAATATTTTCTCTTAATCGTAAACTCTGATAGTCGCAAGGAGATGAAAAAGTCCTTAGGTATTGCAGAGTTCTTTGGACGCACTGGAATGTCCTAGTAGATGGTCTTTTCCTGCAAAATCCTCCTTTAATCTCCCAATCAGCAAAGTTTTAAAAAATCTCATATTGGGGGAAGGTATCATTAGGAGCATAGTTTTCATCAAATCTTAGTAAAAAAGATGCCTCAAGTTCCTCAAAAATATCAGGAATTCTTAATGAAAAAAGATATTTTTCTAAGTATGCTTTAATTGGAATGGCTTTTAAATCCAATATCTGAGCTCATGTATATATGCTGAGGGCAAAATCTATTCCTCCAATCAACTGATAATAATTTAATGCTTTGAGAATCCAAATCATATTTTCAGTGAATTGAGAAGACCATAGATATGATAAACTTTTAAAATAAATCTTTACCTTCATATTGAGCAAAGGATATACCTTTATCAGATCAGCGTCTAGGCTTAAAGATATGCCAACATTTTTTGATTGCCATGCTTGGCATCTTCGTTTCCACTGATTTCTCCTCAGACGCAGACCTACAACTTTCTTAATTTCTTCTGTCAAATTATTTGCATGGTTTTCAAGAAGTCTGAACCTGTCTACAAATGTGCTTAAATTATCATCTTGAGGACCTTTTCCTGGTATGATGAAGGAACTTCTTGGAGCTGTGACAAAAGCTTTGTTCATATCTCTAGTTAAAGAATCAGCTAAAAAATTAGAATTTCCTGGTATCCATTGAACATCAAAATCAAATTGTTGAAACCAGATCTGCCATGAAATTAACCTTCGTCTAGCAAGCTGTATTGAGATTTTGGCAGATAAAATATATTTGAAGTTCAAAGGATCAGTCCTTATAAGAAATTTGACTGGTGCCAGATATAATTCGAATTTCTGTATCCCATTAAAGGTTGCTAAAGTTTTTTTGTTTTTTGTTTTTTGTTTTTTGTTTTTTTTTTTTTTTTGTTTTTTGTTTTTTTTTGTTTTTTTGTTTTTTTTTTGTTTTTTTTTTGTTTTTTTTGTTTTTTTGTTTTTTTTTTTTTTTTTTTTTTTTTTTTTTTTTTTTTTTTTTTCAGCAATAAAATAATTCTTTTTATTGGGAGAGAATTCACCTGATTTATATGCACAAAGTTTTTCTTCTTCTTTTTCTTCTTCATTCTCCCTTTTCTCAAAAAGAACAGTGGCCCAAATACTATCAGAGGCATTAGTCTGTAGAATCAGAAGTCCATCACCTGGTGGTTGCAATCGTGGAAATTGTTGACATTCGGTTTTAAGCTCTTTGACTGCTGCAGTGGCTTCTGCTGACCATCATTCTTTGAGATGTTTTCGAATAGGGGTTGTTTTTTCAGACAACCTGGGAATATATCTGTGCACATAATTTAAGACGTAAAAATCTTAGAATCGTTTTAGTGGCTTTTACTTCATCTGGAAACTGAGATAGTTTAGTTAGAACATGGGGCTGCATTTGTATTTGTCCATTAACTACATTGATCCCCAAAAAATCTATACTGTCTTGAAACAGAACCATTTTCTTTTCGGAAAGGACTATATCATGATTTTGAACTTCTTTTAGAAAAATCTCTAAATGCTTGAGATGTGTTTCAAGATCTGGGCTATGTACAAGTATATCATCTATATATGTTACAATAAAAATCATTCTTGCCAAAAATAAAATCCATTCTTCTTTGGAAGAATGCAGGGGCATTTTTTAGTCCAAATGGTACCACCTTCAATTGATAGAAACCTACAGGGCATGTGAAAGCAATTTTGTGTCTATCATCTTCCTAGATCTGTATTTGATAGTATCGAGATTTCATATCAAACTTACTGAATACTTTGTTATTTTGAATTTTTTGCATGATGGTCTCTGGTCTTGGTAAAGGGTAATGAAAACCCTGAGTTATGGCATTCATAGGTTTATAGTTAATTACCATTCTAGGCTTTCCGCTGACTATTTCTGAATGGTTTCTAACCAGAAACGCTGAACAAGAGTAATGAAACATACTTGTTTCAATAAGATTCATACTGAGCAACTCACTTATTTGTCTCTTGATTTCTTTTTCATTTGCGGGGGTGCAGGGAATTAATTTTCCTTTGACTCCATCATCATGTAGAGTCACTATTCCCTGTTTTGGACTCTCTACTGTCCAAAATTGCTGAGGATTATTTGAACAGCTTTCCAACAATCTGTCATGCATAGCAATCTACTCAACGGACCATTTTGGTTCGATGCAATTCTTTTGTTTGTTCTTTGACTCCATTCTTTTCTCATATAATTTTAAAACTTCTTGCCAATTATTGGAGTCCTTATGAGGTTTGCTTGCTCCAACTTTCTTTTGGATATTCTCTTTTCTTGCCTCAGAATTTGCTATAGATAATTTGGGCACAACAATAGCTTTCTTTTTTAAATTGATTATCAACATATGTTTGCAGATAGTGACTGGGAGCACAGAGTTAATAAAAGGCATGCCAAGAATTAAACTTGCAAATGGATAAAAATGCTGAATAGCAAAATTTTTAACAATACTCCCCCCAACTTTCAAGGAGATGTTATCAACATAATGTGTTAAACGAACAGATCCACCAATGGTTTTAGACACTAGAATGATTTGGAGGTGCTTCCAAAGTGATTTAAACAAAGATGGACGAGCCAAATTATTAGAAACTCCAGTATCTATGAAGGAATCTACATTTATCCATTCATTTCGGACTTGAACTTGGACTAGAATATAAATAAGACTATTGATTTTGATAATCTTTTTTAATAGAGTGTGTTCTGTAACTCTATTATTTTCAGGAATTTGCAAACTTGTAGAAGAAACAATATTCTTTTGATACGTACAAAAAGAATTTAATTCTGGTAATTTTGTGATCGGCTTCTTACTGGTTTGTTGCAGAATTTCTAAGGCTGAATCATCATCAGAAACATCTGTGGTTTCTTCTGTTTCTTCTATCTCACTAGTATCTGACAGGTCACTATAATGCAATTCTTCAGAAACATCATTATTTGAACAATAATTACAAATATTCATCTTTTGTACAGTGGTGTGGCTATTACCTTCGTCTTCTGAAGCTTCTGTTAAAATATATACATCATAAACTTCATCCTCTAAAGCAACTAAAGACCAATCATCTTGAAATTCCTCGATCTCAACACAAGCTTTTAATTTCGAAGAGGAATTATTAGGAAATTTGCCTGCAAAGTGGCCTTCTTGCTTGCATATGAAACAACAGTTGTTGTTTCTTGGGTTCTTTCTCTTTTTACAAAATTTATATTTTCTGAAAGGCTTCCTAGGGTGGGAGACTCTTTTGTGTCAAAATTTTCCATATCTTTTTGTTTTCTTCTTCTTTTTAAAGGGTGCCTAGGGTAGCATTGTTTTGCAAACCTCTGAACTAGGTGTAATATCGTGTGCTTTCTTTTTCCAGCACAAATACTTTAATTTCTTTGAAAACCTAAAAAGAAGACCAACCCAATAGATTTGATCTATTTGCTCGTTCTTGACATCTAGATCTTTCATAATAAGCTCTCTTAAATTACCGGGAAGCTTGGACAAAAATGAAATTTTGAGCAATGTCATTAGAAAGATTTGCCTTAAAGACTTTTGCCATGAAATATTTGCCAAATTGATCAAGATATTTGAAATCTTTTAATTCCATACGGCTTAAGTCTGTTATCAGCTATTTTTTCTCATCTATTGGCTCAGGGATAAATTGTGTTTTCAGTAAGAGTTCTAGAGTGGCCAGTCCTGCTTCCATGACTGCTCTTCTTTCTTCATCTGATGGTCTTGTCCACCAATCATATACAATGCCGACCATTCTTTTTTTGGCTAGGACCATAATAGAAAGATTATCTAATTTTGTGGTGACCTGCATTTGATACAGAGCACCAATCCATATCCTGATTGACTCTTCAGGATTGGATGAATTATCTAAATCTAGAATATACCCACTAGAATTTGCAGCATATAAATCTTCTTCAATAGGTGGGTATTTTGAGACTTCCTTCAACACATGAGCTTTATTTTGGTTGTTTATAGAGGGTAAGATAAAATAAGGAAATTTAGAGGCTGCTTGATCGAGAGTCATAATCTCTTTCTTTGAAGTAAAATGTTTTTCTGCTTTATATGCCTCTTTTTCTACACTAGTCAACTTACCAGAAATTTTGAAGCTGACTCTTCTGCACTAGTGGCAGTAAATGCTTCTTTTGTATCTTCTTCATCTTCTTCTTTTTCCCAGTAGTTGGGAGTGCTCATGTCAATTCTAAATTTTGTAATTTCTTTTGTTTTTTTCTTCTGTCTTCTTCTTCTCCTCTCTTCCTTTGCAGCATTCTCAGACTTTTGCTCTTCATAGAGTAGCCTAAGGTTTGCATTAATCAAATCGGATTGCCGACCAAAATCATCAAGGACATCTTCAGCATGTGCACACCAGGTACTGAGATAATTTTCTATCTGATAGACTTGGTCAAGATCAGTAGGATTTTGGGAGTTATGTTCTAGAAGTGGTGCACAGTCAGCTCTAGTGGGTGGTTGTCTTGACTAAGATGAAGAAGTACAAAAATTAGTTTTTGGTGGCCATTTTCCACCTTTAACATATCTATGATTCGCATATTGAAATTCTTCGATAGGAGAGAAATTAGGTACATATGTTCTGAACATCGTATTGACAGCAAGAAATGGATTTTCTTCAGGAATATACAACTGATCTGATGGAATAGATACAATGGTTTCTTTTGATGGATGACTATATACATTTCATGAAAAATACTTGTGACCATTGGTCGATGGTTGCTCAGATTCAGAAATGGCTGGTAAAACATGCTTTTGTGGCATAAAGATTGGTATGGGTATTAATGACCTATCAGGTAATATACAAACATGACCATCACTTACAGACATTCTTCAGGTTTTATTTCTTGGAGTGTCTGTTGATGCCAAAGATTTATACTGAATTTACTAGTCACTCGGAAGGGTTTCTTTGTCATAACGAACACCTTCTACTTGAGCATTACTGACTCTGACGGCTACACAATCCTTTAGCACTGGTATTTTTAACTTTAGATGTACAGTGTTTGTGAGTTGAAAATATGTTTGGACTAACACAAAAAGATATTCACTATCTTCTACCATTTCAAGACCTTGGACATCGACTAATAGTTTCCAACAATCTTTCAAATGAACATCAGATAGACTGATGGAATAGTCTGGGTAAATGGTACCATACTGACAACCTGAGGATAAATTTCCTAATATGGTTCCGATGCGAGCATGGTCATAGTTTTGGTGTCGGGTATCAAAGACTTCAGATATGCATGGAGTATTAAGTCCATCGTGAAATAGTGGGGCTAGACCTATTCTTATCCCTCCAAAATGCAGATAAGAAAACCTTTTCTCTTGAACATATTTTTTGAATTTTTTGATTTCATCATCAGAAAATAAACTCAAACCAACTATCTGTACAGAAGGACCAGAAATCTTAATTTTCAATTCAACTTCTTTTAACCAGTTTTTTCTTGATAGAATAAACAGAGATGGAACCTGATAAATTTCTTTTGAACTTAATACAGGTGGGTTCTAGTTCTCAGAATCTTCAACTCTTTCATGTTCAATATGATTAGTTTCTATAGAGTGAGAAACGACTTCAGAAACAGTTCGTCTATCAATGTTAGAGAATGATCTTAAGAAGTTTGACATGACTGTAGTATAAAATAGACCAGAGATTGACTAAAGCAGCTTTTATCTAATCAAAAATTATATAAAAAAATATTTTCGAAGGTTTCCTGGATGGTTTTAGACTTTGTCTGTAGTTTATAAACTTAGGACCTGAACAAGGCTCTGATACCAAATAAAGGGCACAAGCAGAGTAGAGCTTACTTCGAACCAAATCTTGAAGATCTGAGGTAGAAAGCCTGATAGCAGATCAAAAATTCCTCACACCGAGAATACGAGCGGAAATAACCTCTTCTTGTAACCCTTTCATAGCCTTACTATTACACAGTAACTTTATACAGGTTTCGAGGAAAGTTGTCAGCATGGATGGGTCCATCTACGACTCTGGTTTATCTTTGCTTCCTGAAGTGGAGGCCTTAGTGAAGCTCTTCTTAGCTTCCATGAATGTTTCTCGAGCACGATCCAAATTGAACTCGACCTCTTTCACTGGGGCTTTGCGAACCCATGTATTGTATTCTGGTTGTTTTCCCTTGTCATCCCTTGTCACAAATCCACTCCGGAGCACTATATTTACATTCGGGTCTTCCTCGCATAGTTCATACCTCATCATATGTAGGTTCTGATTTGGGGGAGGTGGTAGTGCTCCCTCGTCACGTATCCTAGCTATCAGTGTAGGACAATCTTCTGTCTCATGATCAAACAACGTGCAATATTTGCATGACGGGTGCATTGGATTAGTGCAATCATGGGCATAGTGTCCTAGCCCTTCGCAATTATAGCAAATCAACTGTCCGCAACCTCTACCAGGTCCTCCTCTGCCTCAGCCTCATCCGCGCCCCTGAAATCCTGTCCACACCATCCTTGAATTCTGGTCAAGGGGTCACCTTTCAGCCTAAACCCTGTAGGTGGGAGTTCTATCCATCATCAATTCATAGCTCCTGCAAGTATGCTCATCATGTCCTAGAAATATGCAAAAGTTGCAGAACAACTGTTGCAAACTTTGTGTATACTTCTGTAACAGGTGGTAGTTATCTGTGGCATGTTTTCTGACTATTTGATAGATAGCACACCAAAAAGTAAGCGCCGCACTAGGTCTTGCTTGAGCTTCTAGCCTTAAAGGCATTGGTCCTCCTCCTACAAGGCAATTTGTAAAGACTGGACAGTGGTCTTTGTCACGACCCTGACTCTTTTCACACACCATACTTCTTCGCGTACCTCTGGGCAAATTGTCCTATCCCGCTTCAATATTTTGCATCTCAAGGCACAGATTCTTCAATTGCACGTGGATCTGCTGAACTCCTAGATTAGGATCCTGCATCGGGGTCTCATGTAGTCTCATGGAAGTCTCCAAGGCCTCTTACTGAGTTGTTATCTTCTGCTGTGATAGTGCACTCCTTAAATGTTGTAGTAGCGAAGCTACAAACCATTCGTGATGCTGTTCATCTGTTAAATTCATGTTGGCTTTGCGGATCGTACATTTTAGCCTCTCATATAGTTTTGAAGGCGTCTTGCCTGGTAGCATCGTGATCTCTTTGAATCCCACAATTAACTGTGCTTTAGATTTAGGCCTTCTAAATTCCCTATTCAGTGTTGCTTGGATGTTCGCTACTCTAACATTCGAGTTATCGCTGGAGTACTTGATATACCAGGTTAGCGCGTGATCTCGCAAAGCACTAACCAGTGTTGCCTTCTTTATGTTATCATCTGTAACACCTTGAGCTTCCCATACAACCCTCACAATGAACCAGAATTGGTATGGGTCCTCATTCCCAAGCCTTTGAACAAAGGCAACTTCACTGTGTTTGCCATACTGAATTGCGGTAGTGGTGGAGGTGATACGGGTGAATTTGGAGGCGATGGCAGTGAAGATGGAGGTGGTGTGGGCAGAGGTGTTATTCGTGGAAATCCCTGTCTTATCAATTGAATAGAACTTCGTAGAGATACCTTCTCTATCCCCTCTTCATCCCTTCGTGGTGGTGAAATCAAGGGGATATACTTTGGACCATTATTTTCGTCGTTTCTTTAACTTTTTCTGCTTCGCGTAGTCCCAAACATCAAGGTAACTGAATAACCCATTTTTTGCACAACGACATTTTAATCCAAGTATTCAGAGATTTTATGTACTTACCTCGCGGTCCTTTGAAAAAGTGTCACTCTTCCTTGCTATAGATGATTGAGGTGTCGATCATGAACTTACTAACAAATCCTCCTATAATGCAATTGAGCCAATGGTCGACGACGCGCGCGATCTTATCCTCTGATACTTCGAACCTTTGCACTAGCTCTGGGGTCCACACAATAGGACCGTCAAGTTTCCACCTTCCTTGGCTATCTGCTAGCTTCGCGATCCACTCGTATAGCTCAGTAGGGAAAGAGGCGAAAAATATTTTGTGGGCTTCTGTTCTCCTACGTCGTGAACTCGTGAATCCTTCTGCCCAACTAACCTTCGATTTATTTCTTAGTTGGATTCCAATGATACAACATCACACATCTCTTATGTAGATTCCGGTCCTGGCAACAGAACCATTTGTTGGCTTATGGGGGCCTAACCTAGGTTCAGCTTTAGTTAGCCAAACAAACCCCTACACTACTAGCCCTTTCGGCATTAGCCCGTGGAGCACGGACTGAAGTCTCACCCGAAGCAGTATGGGGGGATGCTGAAACCAAGTTTCCGCACCCTTGAGATATATGTGATGTTGGTTTATTCCAAGTATACCTACCTTCGCGTAGGTTGCTTATCCCTCTGTTCTACCCTTCAGTACCTTTGCGAAATGTCACAAGGGGTTGATATGATTTCACGCTGCTAGGGCAGCAAACTGTGATATTTCCCAAACTACGCTAAGTATTTGACTTATCTTATTAACAGATCTTAGTTAACTTCATGTAAATAGATGTTCTTACTTGCGTTCACTTAACCAATACAGTTATACACATTCACACATCATATAAGCATTAGAAGTGAAATTCATACCCAATATAATAGATGCATAAACAGGAAATAAAGACACAGAAATTATAGAATACTTCTTTTTATTGATAATTCCAGATGATTACAGACTCGACTCGCCCTACGAACTTAGCTATAGGGGTCTGCGCACTCAGCTGCGGACTTCTAGGCATATGCACACTCAGCTGTAGAGCCTCTACCTACACTATGACCCAAAACTTAGACTTCTACTAAGAGCTATCTCTCATACATCATTGATTTCTTCATCGTGATCTATCTGCTTAGAGCTTATTTCTATTTATACAATCCCATGTCCACGGACCATGGGTAGATATTTTATAGCTAACATTACATTTTCAAAATAAGGGTAGACAACCCTATGACTCTTTAACAACTACGCGCTCCGCGACCACAAAATGTGGAGTCTTTACATTTGGATTACAAGAGTTAGACAAAAATATGGGATTTAAGCCCCAAAACTATCCTTGGGGGATCCCGCGCCCAACAGATGGAGGAATAAAACTTTATTAAATCTCCTTGTATTTTGTCCAGTAGGTACAATGTCTCTCAAATCAGTGGTTTCCTCAGACAAGGTTAAGACTGCACAACTTATTTGTGAAATGATGGAGGAAGCCGTTCAAGAAGTGGGAGAAGAACATGTTGTACAAATTGTCACTGACAATGCAGCTAATTATATGGCTGCTGGTAGAATTTTTGAGATTAGGCACCCCACTATTTTTGGACCTATTGTGTTGCCCATTTCATAGATTTAATGCTTGAGGACATTGGTAAGATTCCTTGGATACATGAGGTTTTGGAGAAGGAAAAATCCATAACCAAATACCTAGATAGCCACACTATTGTCGTTAACACCATGATAAAATACACTGAAGGTAAAGAAGTTGTTCGACTTGCAGTGACTAGATTTGCAACAAATTTCATATCTTTGTAATTTGTGGTTGAGGAAAAGATAAATCTAAAGAGGATGTTCTTGGGACTTGAGTGGATGGCATCTAAACATTCCTAGACCCTTGAAGGCATTGAAGTTCTTGCACTTGTGTTTAATGACGGTTTTTGGAAAGATGTCGAAGATATTATTGTTGTGATGGAGTCCCTTGTTAGAGTTCTTAGGTACTTCAAGTCTTTTAAAATTTTCACGTTTTAAATTTCATTTCAAGCTTCTTTTTATTTTCAATGTTTCATATTTACTAAATTTGAAATCTTGAACTTTCAGGATGGTTGATGGTGAAAAACCCGCTATGGGTTACATTTATGAGGCGATGGATCTTGCAAAGGAGGCCATCAAACGAAGATATGGGGATGAGGAGGCAAATTATATGCCTCTTTGGGACATTATTGAAGCACGCTGGGATAGGAAATTACATTCCCCATTACATGTTGCTAGGTACTTCTTAAACCCACAATATTTTTATGATAAGATAAAATTTTATGAGGATGGGGAGGTTCGTAGAGGACTTATGACATTCATGGAAAGGTGCTTCCCCAATCAAGAATTTCAAAGTTGTGTCTTTTCCCAACTAAAGGATTATAGGGCACCAACTAAATTATTTTCTTATACCAGTCTTATATGAGAAAGGTCTAAGATGTTGCTAGGTACCCTTTGAGGCTTGAAGACTTCATCAATTCATTAAATTTGTTGTATTTTTAAGCTTTTACTATTTAGTATCTAGTACATCTACTCACAAACACTTGCCACTTGATTGGTCTTTGGTGGAAAAACTTTTGTAGTGATACACCCGATTTGAAGAGATTCACCATTCGAATCTTAAACCAAGCATGCAGTGCTTCAGGTTGTGAGTGCCACTGGAGCATGTTTGAGAGAATACATTCTAAGAAGTGCAACCAATTTACACAAAAGTGCTTAAATGACCTTGTATTTTTCCATTACAATCTACGACTTCGCAACAAGAAAATACTATGTGAGAGCTTGAATTTGAAGGTTTCATAATATGATTTGAAATTTAAAGTTTAAACTTTAAAGTTCAAAGTCAAACTTAAATTCACATTTCAATGTCTCATGATAATGATAGGTTTGGATCATTCACCAATAGACCTTGAAGAGATAGATTTGCAAACTATAAATGCAGTAGACTGGGTCCAATTAGAGGAGGCTCCTCTTTTAAGTTGCATGACTTGAAGAACTTTGAGAGTCAAGAAAGCGAAGGAATGGGAGGAATCACTTCTATTTTTCACTCTTAAGAGGCTTAGACTCTTAGTTACTAATTTTTTTCTAATTAGTATGCAGTTGTTTGTAAAATTTTAGAAGCAGTTGCTTCTAGTTCTATGTCGTCACTAGTTAGTAGTCATGACTTAGTACTTCGGATCATGTTTGGACTCATAACATATATGAAATGCTTATTCACTCATGATATTTTGAACATCTATTATATTATTAATTGTTTGGACATGACTTTACTGAATATAAATGCAAACTGTTTTTTTTATTTTTAAATTCAATATATGTGTATATTTTTATTTATTGAATTCACTGATTTTTTCCTGATTTTTTTCCAATTTTTCCCCAATCCGATTAAAACTCTTAGCTCTTTTTCCTTGCCAATTTATTGTCCATTACGAGTCTGGTAACATTGTTTACAAGTTTCATTCTTCACTTATGAGTGATAAGGTGTGATAGAGAGTGTCAATGCATGCTGAGGAGTGTTTGTGAGTACTAGGACAACAAATGGAGCACTAGGTCAAAATGCATGGAAGTGAATGAATATGAGAGTGTGTCGGGAAGTGTCAATCAGTGCTAGTTGTCGTGCCAAGGAGGGAGTGACAAGGTATTCTAAGCATGGGTAAGGCATGCCAAGGAATATCAAGGAATGTCAAGAAGTGCTAGAGTGTGCTAGGTAGTTCCAAGGTGTGCTAACATGTGCCAAATAGTGCCAAGGCATGCTAGGTACTAAGACATGCTAGGATGTGCAGGGTGCTAGAGTATGCCAATATGCGTCAAGGAGTTTCAAGGAAAAAAGGAATAACCAAGCTAAAATGCAAGGAAATGAACACATAAGAGGGTTAATATGTCGGGACCTTTTTTCTTGTAGTGAGAGTTTGTAATGCATATCAAATATGTTTGGTATTGTTTAGCCAAACTTGAACTATCTCAAAAGTGACAAAGGCTACATGTTGATGGATATGAAGATTGCAGGTCATATCTACAGATTGAAGATTTCTAGAGTAATTTGTGTATTTCTATGTGCCACACTATACCATAGGTACTTGGCACAAATCACTTGAAAATAAATGAAGGCTGATTGGTATTATCTCCACCAAATTTCACCTATTTTCATGCTCAACTTTATGAGTCCCACATAAGTAAAGCTGTGCGATGATGCTCCAAATCAATACCAACAAGATAACAACATATGCATGATAAACTGTGCGATGTTGTTCCAAACCAAATCAACCACATATGCGTGATAAACTGTACAATGATACTCAATATAAAAAGCAACGAGATGACAAATATGCATAATAGGGTAGCACGTTGATTTGAGCAAGAGAAAATCTCAACAATATAGAAGGGAAACAACTTGTTGGGTAATTTAATTGTCAGTTAGATTACTTTTCATTAAATTGTGAAAACTGAGGTTCGTGAACTTGTGAAGTATACTTGCACTATAATGCTAGGAATCAACTTTCAATTTAAGATTAAATTAACATATTGAAATGATGGCAAACCTATTCATGAAAAATGTCTAAGATGAGTATGCACACACTTTCTTTTTTAAAAGTCTCAAATTTGGAACTTGGAAAGAAATATTTTATTCTATGAAATTGAAAGGACAATTAACATGAAAATAAATATATTCTAGTGACATAAAAGTAAATCTATTTTACCAACAGGGAAGTAAATATATTCTAATGAATTGAGAGTAAATTTAATCGAGAAAGCAACAAATCTTTTTTTTCCACTAGAAAAATCGTAATCTTTCATTAACTTAGAAAAATTACATATTGTAGATGCGATTGCATATGCTGTATCTTTCTAGCCTCTGAGGGCTTCAGTCAAAATTTTGAAGCTCACCAAAAACTATGTACTTTTCAGATTCACCACACAGTGTGTTCATTCAAAAACTATAATAGGAGTGTACTGATAAGTATGTAGATATATCATGCAGGGCATTATAAAAAACCACATAAATATGTCCTGTATAAATATATACAAAGTAAAAATTTAACGTTTCTCAAAATAGAAAAATAAACAGTGATCAAGGGCTCTCTGCCCTGTGGTAGTGCTGATCTATGTATGGGCGATGATAATAGCGGTATTCATTTGTCCCCTGCTGTTCCTGGATCATCCACTCTCCTCTGGGAAGTTCCATGGCCTCCTTGGATAGCCCGTTAGCACTGCTGTTATGTTCCCTGTAGATATGATTGCAAGTGATGTTAAATTGAGCCTTGAAAATGTTAACTTCATCCAAAATATTACTGTGTATGTGTATGTGACATGCAGTAATATTATTGAACCAATTAATAATGATCTTTGAGTCTCCAAAAATGTTTATGCTCATGCAATTATGTCCCAAAGAGAAATGCAGAAGGTGTCATAGGGTAATGAGTTCTGCGAAATTATTTGTTCCAGCTCCTAGAGCAATATTTACTTCTTAATGATGCTGTTCATTTAAGTATAGGATAAAACCACCATGACATCCCTACTGATTTGATGCACCATCGAAATACGCCCAAGGTGTGCTTTTATCAATGAGAGGAGGGGCATGTGGCCTTTGAGATCTAGATTGCTGAGGTTTAGGCATCTCATTATATGCTGAAACAATACATGCGGCAATGTGTGGCCAACACATAGGCTTGTTGTCGAAAATAGAGTGGTTCCGAGCCAGCCAAACATGCCAGCTGATTATTAGAGGGAGGCTTTGTAGTTTGGATCCCTTATGTCGATTAAACCATGCTTCCCATGCACTACCGAGATCGTCTCCTTCCCATTACCCAGAAAAATGTATGGAGGTAGATAAATTATGCCAAAGAGGAATCAAAGCTAAGCATTTTAGAAAACGATGTAGGGTCAATTCAGTTGAGTTTTTGCATAAGATACACCAATTTGGTCGATGAAAAGATCGGTGTGTGAGATAATCTCCCGTGGGAAATTTATCTCTAAGGATACACTAGAAAAATAATCAGGTCCGAGGAGGCGCTGTTAGTTTCCAAATAATCTTCCACCAGAAAATAATCTGCTCCGATTTTTTGTGGGAGATCAAGGATAGATACCCTGTCTTTGGAGAGTAGATACCATTTTCCGCATGACACCAGATAAGTTCATTAGGGCCCTCTTTAATCTTGATATGTGATTCAGATAGTGCAGTGATATATTCTTGCCATTCCTAGTGCCAGCATGGAGGTAACTCAAGCTGCAATGCAGTTTTCCATCCTTGGGAAAAGATACTGGAGTTTTGATGGTCTGCAATATTTGCAAGCACCTTGATCTCGTGTGAGTGTAGATGCTATATGAGGTCTCTAGATAGCTGATATCTTACTCCACCTCCAGCCCATGGATCCAAGCCAATGCGGGCCTTAGATCCATCATTGATTCTCCAGACGAGATTGTCCCAGATATGAGAAAGAGAGTGAAGGAGTGCCTTCCAAATGGATGATATGCCAGATTTTGGCCAGCTCGGCAATCGAACCCAGTCCATGATTTGCTGAGGCCAAATATACTTATGATATGAAATGGCTGTCCAAAGGTTCTGTCTAGTTAGCAAAGTCCAACCCATTTTTGCAGCAAGGCCTTGTGCAAATAAAGGGAGGTCTTTAAGACCCCAACCACCCCATTTCTTGGGTAGTGCAATCTTATTCCAGCCTACCCATGCAAAAATCTTTTTGTCCTGATTTCTATTCCAGAGAAATTTGTCACAAAGTTGTTGTAAATGGGCCAAGATGCTCCTGGGGATCCATGCAAGTGCCATCCAAAATACTGGCGTAGCCTCAAGAACCGATTTAATAAGAACAAGTTTGCCTGCCCTGGACAAATATTTGTGACTCCAGATGGGTAGCCTTTTTTCCAGTTTGGTAACAAGCCAAACCCAATCTACAATTCTCTCGCTGATAGGCTTTATCCAAAATCCCAAGTATTTGAGACCCCTATCCAGTGGATGGATATAGTAAGGAAAAAGCTGATGAGCAAGATGGGACTCTTGGATGGATGTTCAGGCAAAGGTAATGGTAGATTTTGATTGATTGGCTAACATCCCGGTAGTTGACGAGAAAAGTGAGAGAATTTTGGAGAAAGTACGAGAATCCCAAATACTACCGTCAAGAAAAATGAGAACATCATCCACAAATAGGAGGTGGGTGAGAAAGCAAGCATCAAAGATCTTAAGGCCACAGATCTCACCATCCCTCTTCACCGAAGCAATCAAGCGACTAAGTCCATCCATGACAATAAAAAATAAGAGGGGTGAGAGAGGGCAGCCTTGTCTAAGCCCCCTCTCTGAGTGAAACAAATGAGACGTAGAGCCATTAATGAGGACACTGAAAGTAGGGGAGGTGATGCAGGCCGTAATCCAAGTGATGAAGTTATGAGGAAAGCCCAAATGGATAAGGAGCATCTTAATGTAAAGCTAGCTAACACGGTCAAAGGATTTTGCCAAATATATCTTGAGAATAATGCCCTTATGGTGTCTGGTCCAGATTGAATGTACAGCTTCTTGGGCTGAGCCAATGGCTTCATGAATCTAACGATGTTCAAGAAAGGAAAATTACCGAGGGGCAATATGATGAGAGAGGATAGGCCGGAGTCTGTTGGCTATGATCTTGGAGATAATTTTGTATAGATAGTTGCATAATGAAATAGGCCTATAATCATTGAAAGAGGAAGGAGTGTTTGATTTAGGAATGTGGGCAATGAAGGTCGAATTGATGACATTGTACATCAATCCTGATAATCTGTATTCTTCCACAACTTTCAACAGATCCTAACCCAGCAGGTCATAAAATGCTAGGTAGAATTCTATAGTCCAGCCATCCGGACCCGGGACTTTATCCTTCTTGAACCATTTTAATGTACCTTCGAGTTCCCCAGTAGTTACAGGTGCATATAGATCCTCTGCCTCATCCTCATTTACAAATATGGGGAAATGTCCGGTGACATTTATGATATCAGCAAGATTTGAACCAGGTGGGCTTTTGTATAGATTCCTGAAAAGAGTAGAGCCGAGATGTGAGAGTTTGTTGAAAGAATCAACAACTCCTCCCTCTAGTAAAGGTAGATTCTTGATGGTGTTTGATACCTTTCTACCTTTTGTGTAATTCTGAAAAGACCTAGTATTGTCATCCCCTGCTTTTAACCATATGGCCCTACTCCTCAGTCTCAGGGATTCCTCTCTCTCCTTTAGGATCTGAGCCTTCTAGTTCTCGAGCTCAATTAGATGTGACTTGTCTTCAGCTGTGATAAACCCCAAGGTTCTCTTATCGAGCAAAGAACTCAGCTCGGATTCAATGTGAGATAGAAGCGAGTTCTCCCTCTGATGCTTCTCTCTAGCCCAATTAATGGAAAGATGCTTGAGCTTGGACAAGTTATTACAGAAACCTTTTGCCAAGGAATCAAATCTATCAATCGGGTTGGTAGCCTAGAAATCCGTAACCAAACTAATATAGGTAGGGTCCTATAACCATACATGGTTAAATTTAAATGGGGCTTTAGGTTTAGGATGTGGACCCAAAACCTCTAGATAGATAGGGGAGTGATTCGAAATGCCCCTTGAACCGATCCATTGTTTATAGTGATGCAGATGCTACAAGAGGGGACCCTTCATAAGAAATCTGTCTAATCTTCGCGCAAGTGCAACTTCACACACCCTTCTATTCCTCCATGTAGGAAGAGGTTTATTCATGGGGACATCCACAAAATTGAATTGCTCTAGAAGGCTTGTCTTATACCTTGATATTGAATCCACTTGAGCCATTGGTCCCCAAGATTCACTAAAACCCAAGGAGAAATTGAGATCGCCTCCTAGAATGATGTGATCAGAAGAAAAAATTAAGAGATTTAGAAGATTCTTCCAAAAATTCTCCCTCTGTTGATAGGGTCCATAAATGTTAACAACCCATAGGTTGGAGCCAAGCTTTGCCGAGAAAAAATCTAAGCCCATGAAACCGTGGTCTCCCCATGATGCTGATACCCTAATGGAGTGGGGATTGTAACCAATGGCAAGTCCTCCAGATCTCCCCACAACATCCATTGCCAAGTAGTTCCATCCCAGGGAGATAGATTGTAGAGAGTTGGTAATGTGATCAGCCGCACCTAGTGTTTCTTGGAGCAAGATGATGTCAATAGGTTTAACCTCAAAGAGTTTGAGCAGGGCTAGTTTCTTGGAGGCACTAGCCATGCCTATGCAGTTGAAGGATAGACACTTCATGGGGGAACTCTACTCAGGGTGTTCAAAGCTCTAAGAACCCCGTCGAGAGTGGATTAATGGCTAGAGGCAACTTCAGCCCTTGCACGCTTGATGGCTTTGGAGAGATTAGACTTTCTCCCCTGAGATGTCAGAGAAGTCGAACTGGGTAGTGAGAGTCCCAGTCCGACTAGGTGAACCGGAGTACCACTAGATAGGGTACGGGAGCAAAGGTAATAGTGATGAGATGATGAAACCTTGGTGGAAGATGGAGAGGTGGAGGATGTGGAAAGTGAATGCAATGAGGGAGCAGTAGTGGCAATAGAGGGAGGAGATGACATAGTGCAATGAGCCATATATATATATACGGAAGATGTAACAATAGATGAGAAAATAGCAACTAAAGAGGAATGAGGGATCAGAGGAATACCTGAAGCTTTTGCAACTTCAACTGTTGCCTGAGACTTGGTGAGTGGTGGCGAGCTCGATTTGTGCACATCGTCCACTGTCTTTGGAAGGGGATTTCTAGCCGAAGGTGTAGGACTCGGAGCAGGAGAGCGCAGGATGGCCGACGACTCAATCCTGGAAGGTGCTGGGGTTGCTTTTGGAGTGTCCTCTGTTTTCTTGTTGAGAGGGCAATATTTAAATATATGACCCACCCCGTGACATTGCCAGTAGCGGAAGGGAACCCCTTCATAATCTAGGATCTAGAACCTGGTAAATTTCCCCCATTGTAATGTAATCTTCTCCTCCAAACCCTCACGATGTCCAAATGGACTGGAATGTGAGCGAGGGTTCTATTGTTTGATTACACAAAAGTTTGATCATGGTCCAGATAGGTGCTGAGTGCATTTCCAATTTTGATGAAGACCTCCTCGCACCAGTACTGTAAAGGGAGCCCCAACAATTGTACCCAGAGGGGTCCAACCCCAATTTTCTCTCTCTCAGGGTCGAAAAGGGGACTCCATCTCTTGAGGAGAACTGGAGCCATCTCGATGTGCCAATACCTTGAGAGAACCAAATCCATATAATTTTCCTTAGCAAAATGAAGGGAAAACCATCCCCTTGGAAGGACCTGCACCTCAAGCAGTTCCTTAAGCATTCCACCCCATATCTCTTTGACCCATAGGGTAAGTCTGGTAGCTGAATAAGCTCTGCCACGTACATACCCAACAAGCACCGTGCTAGCCATATATGCCGCTTCCCCAATTGTAGAGGTCTCTCCGAACTGAATGGTAATATCCTTGGAGGTTGCCTTAACACACTTAATCTTTCTCTTCCCCGTGCGAGGTGCAGATGGGTGATCTGCCAATGGATCAGGGGAACCCTCCAAGAGGATATTTTTTTGCAGACATTACCTTGACCGCAGGGGTCTCGAAGCAGCCTGATGGTGAGTGAGCAGATGAGGGAGGGTTTGGTGCCGCGGAGGTATGGATATCTTCAGGCAGTGCGGTGAAAAATGCCAAGATGGCTGGATGGGGGTAAAATGAGGGTGATGGGGGAGTGTTCACAGTCAAAATGTGCAATGTGCTAGGGGATAATGGAGGGCAATCCAAAGCAGGGGATTCTATTGAGAGCGACCCGATGTGTAGAGGAGCAGAACAGTGCCCTGGAAAGGTAACCACCGGCGACGAAATAGGTGGAGTAGGGTTGGACGGAAGAAAAGGGCCAGATGCCGGCGTAGTGAAGCTAAGGTTTCCAAAAATGACAGGGTCTGGATAGGGGTCCTCAAAATAATTGAGCTCCTCTTCTTCCATCGTATCCCCCATGTTAACAGTAGTAAACTGATAGTAGAGAGTGACAGACGAGGCTACAATGGAAATGACGATCAATACTGTCGGTAGACGGGTACACAGCTCCAGTTGACTGGAAAGAGATACAGTAAAAACCTATGGTTTTACCCTAAAACCTTATGGAAAATGCCAATAATCGTCTCCATCCCCCCAGTCTCCAAGATAAGTAGAGAGATACCCTCAAAGCCCAGAAGCAACAAATCTTATACTAAGAAACATTGAATTCTTAAACTATGAAATTTAAAGGCAACCTATTCTGAAAGCAATGAGAGATCAATTGAAATTACTAATGTGTGCATTGTCAAATTAAAATCATTCATGAATATTTATCAAACAAATTGAAAAACAATGAATCTATGAAATGAGAGCAATAATGGTTAACTCATCAGGTGGCCATCCCAAAGTGCATGAGAGGTGGAAATTTGAGGAAACTATTGAACAAATGCCAAGCATATCAAAGTGAACTACAATGGTATTCATTACATCAATCATAAGCATGGTGCCAATTCTTAACATTTACAACTCTACATTTAGCATGAACATAACTCCCAAACTTTTCACACCCTTTGAATTGAGAGGGCACTCCTATTTATACAAAAATTAAGATAAATAACTCATAAATATAGATCCTCAAATCTCTCCTAGATCCACAAATATCTCATGTGGTTACAACCATGTGTTGACATCTATTAATTAACATCTCTTCATATCCTCTCAAAAATCTCTCCTAGCTTTGATAGGAGACACTTATGAAAATACCATGATTTTTCTCCATGCATTGTGCTTGACCAATGATCTCAAATCTTCCTCAAATCTTCAAGAGTTTGAACAAGAAATTCGAATTTTATTATTGGAGGCCAAATACTACTATCTTGGAATCTTCAAATATGCTTACACATGCCACAAAACTCATATAACTTATATATATAAGTGAGTACATGTTATTTTTATAATATTTAACCATAAATTCACTTAAAATACCAAAATAAATGTATTGGCAAATAATGTGTCTAAACTCATATTTGATCATGAGCACGGTCTTAGTGCATGGTTTTGAAGCCGTGGAATATGGGAAATTCTGAAGAAAAGTGAAGTAAAATAGGGTGAAATGAATGATATTTTGGAGACCCAACACAACCAGACTACTAAATACATACAAATCACAACTTCTACATTGTCAAGGGAACCCATTATCATTTCAACTATAGAATGACAAACAATAATTCTGGAAAAAAAGCATGAAGAGTTGGCATCTTCATAGGTTTTAATGTAGTTGAAAAGCAAAATTTCAACAAAATTCAAGTATTTTAAACAATTTCAGACTTCCTAGATGAACACAATGCAGAGTTTACCAACATTGGTGATGTACAAACTACAACCAAGTAATTTCAAACAAAATTTGACAATGCACACATTAGTAATTTCAAGTGTGTACTTGGTGTCTTCCAAACTTCTCATTAAAATCAAATTTTCAAGAACAAAAATATCTGAATTCAAATAGTCCAGCTTCCTCAAGTGGCTCAACGGGTTGAGGAACCCTGAGACCTTCACTATACCACAACAACAACATGATATGATTGGTGTAATTCTAACCACAAATAATGTATCATATCAATATTTCTTAAGAAAAGGAATCTTAGCTTATATGTTGTTTGGAACTAAAATGATAAGCTGCAAAAGAATAAAATGGCTATTTTCTTAAACCCATCTTGAAACTTTAAATGAAGGGACCTAGGGATACACATTGTTTAATCCTGCAAACTTACATGCAATGATTATACACATTATTCCATCCTTCACACTAGAAATTACACCCAATATTGCAAATTAGTTATTATACATAGAAAGGTGCATTAAGGATAGTCCAAACACTTGTGTTAACACATCTCAGATTAGTCCAGTCATGTGATTCATTGGGTATCATTGTTGGTAGTGCATTAAGAACACCAATAGAATTTACTGCGTGATTATCATATATAGGTCCAAGTTTCAAGAGAATAGGTACTGGGATAGTGTTTATGCTTTTCCTCCCAACCATAGATAGGCTGCAATTAGAATCCTCAATGCAACTTTCGCCCTTAAGATTTGAGAGACTGTCTCAATGACCAAATTTCCAGATATACTAGGGATTCTAGAGGTCTAATCTACCTCTACCCTTCTGGCACAAAGGTACTCAATTAGAGTTTGTTCCAAGGACTCCAGAGGCAAGCCACCTCCACCCACAAACCAGTGAGGGACTCCAGAGGTTAGAACCTCCACCCTCACTCAGTTTAGGGACTCCATAGGTTTTCCTCCACCTAGTGTAGGGAGTCTAGATTCTACTACGGTTTGAGTAAACCAACAAAGAGGCTATTCTAGGGAAGCTAGAGGTATGAGACCTCTGCCAACTTTTAGATTTTAACCCTGTACAAAAATTACCTGCAAAGAAATTCTTTAAACAAAAAAATAAACAATGACGAGAACAAAAAACAAATATACATAGATATTTTCCCCTATATCCAAAAACTAAGACTACCAGACTGATTTTTTTAATTATATTCCATTCAATGTTACAATACATATATATACATTCCAAAGCATTCATAAACCCGAATCCATTAACCCTATATTAGAACATAACTAAGTTCCCTTAACCGGATCTATAAAATACCATGGGCAGAAAACCATCATGCCTAAAACCATGCAAAAAAAATGGGTAGGTCCACCCACCATCTTTGGGTCTGCCCCCATCCTTGGGTCCGCCCAACTATTATTGGGTCCACATAATTTCTTTTTCCCAGGGCATTGCCAATATAAAACAAAACCAACATCACTAGCCTCTAAGGGACTCTAGAGGCAATAGCCTCCACCCACTTCAGAGATATAAAGTCAACCAAATTTGTAATCACAAGGAATTTAAAATTTATTATAAGTCATGCAATCAATTACAAACGTTTTAAACCAAATGAGCACAGTTTACCAAGGTGTTTACGGTGTTGTAAATCTATCAACCAAGGGGGTCTCCCCGATGTGATGTCCCAATTAGACCTCACACCATTTGGAATAGGAGCCCCATCCAAAGTATCGACCTAGTTGCCATATATTCTTATAGATTTTAGTTGGCTTTAGTTATCAGCAAGAGAGAGCATCACAGGTGTGCCCTTGAGAAGCAAGTGAGTGTGCCTGGTGAGTGTTCGGCTGTAGGTGTATCAAGGTTCTTCTATTGTGGAGGGAAAAATATGTGAGCCCCTATAAGAGATGTAATGGTATAACCCTAGTAGAGAAACACACAAACAAGAAAGACAAATCTAACATCCAGTGGAATAGTCCACAAAGGTGTGACGGTCATGCAACCAATACAAGCAGAAAGATCTATCTAGCATCCGGTGGAATAGTCCACAAAGATGTGACAGTTATCACAACCAGTATGACACATCCTCAGTACGATGAGAACTAAAATAGCTGAAATAGTTCAACTACTTTAGTACAGGTGAAAACAAGCATGAACCATAAACATTCACAAAATAATATTATAAACATTCGTAATCCATGCATGAAGAATGTGTTGGCCATAATGCTTCATATATTAATTAAAAGTTCGAGGACACATGTATACAACAAACACCACTAGTGCCAATAGTGGAGCATTGGAGCCACGACTTGCTCCCCAAAAGTACTAACTCTATCTCTCTGATGCCTTATGGGAGAAGCCAAGGTGAAGATGTCCTTTTCTCATACAATGAGGGTGTATATATAACCAATGGGGTGATGATTCACCTCCCTTGTGACTCTTTGAATACCCTCATGACTGTTTGAATTCTTATGACTTTTCAACTCAAACTTGACTCTTCATCTTCTACACATGTCCTTTGGACTTCCACTTTACAATACATTTTGAATAGATATTTACATATTCCACAATAATGATATGGCATATGACGACTCATGATAAGACATGAAATGACACTACTGAAACATACTGCATGATGACATGGAAATGTCAAGCCATTCTTGCTACTCCTTGCTACATTTTTTCTTGAGTATGCTCTTCTTTCCACCTCCATATGGCTTAGAGGTGAGGAGTCTTCAATGATATCAAGTCTTGAGTTGTGATCACAAACTTGTGTCCCTTTACTTTGTGTTTATTGATGAATTTGCATAACCAACTACAAAGGTGTATTTCAACATGTTTCCCTTCTCCATCTCCTTCTTCATTATCCTGTCATAGACTAATAGAGTACCTGCATCTACAATTCACTCATGACAAGACGACATCACTCCAATAAACCCTAGTCTAAGATGATGCATGTTGATCCATAGACTAGGCTAGAAGCAAGTTGTAGGTTGAGGGAGAGGCTTAATGACTACACAATTACATAGATCAAGTAGTCAGGGGTGGTGCTTGAGCCTTGAGACTGCGTAATGCGTAGTCCAGGCTAGTTTGGGTAGACAAATTTCATAGTTTTGGGACTCAGTGAGATGGGCTAAGGGGTTTTGCATTGTTTTAGCAACTAAAATTCTGGGATATAGAGCAAACCTGGATGGAGGGTTGAATTCCTCAATTCTGGAGGTCAAGTTCAGGGCATGGGAACTAAGACTGTGTAGTGCAGTCCCGAGAGGTAGGAACTATGCATTGCATAGTGTCAAGAGGCTAAGTTGCAGCTTCAGGGTTGGAATAGAGAAATGCGGAGTTCAGGAGGGCCGGATGAGGCTAAGTTTCTAGAATTTGGCTAAGTGTAGGACCGATGAAGCTACTGTGAACAATGATACAAATTGTCTGTGATCACACAATTAAAACACTTGGTGACACAAAAAAATAGATCATCTAGGACACATGAATATCACATTTCCCTCAATGCGACAACTTTTGCGATGACTTACGACAAATGTGATACTAAAGATACACTTTGCGACGACCGTGAAGAAACTTGTGTGAAAGTGCTTACAACTTTGGGAATGAGTACGATGGATGTTTACATGGTAAGATCAACTTATTTACTCATAGGAATCCCATTGAAACCACCAAAACAAGGTCATACATTGTGTGACACTTAACATGCAAAAATACAACATTTTTATTTTCCTCCAAACGGGACAAAAACACTTAGAGAAAACACATGCAATGGATTTCAATGTTTGCAACGACAATATGAAAGACCAAGGAAGGCTCTGATATTTGGTGCAAGCCAAAATTTTGGAGGGTGTTGTAGAAGTGAAAACACAAGAGCTCTACTTAACGAACACATGGGATTCAAAATTTATTAAAATTTATGCATACATGCAAGTCCAGAAGTTTTAAACCAAGTTGAGTAGAATTTACCAGAGAAAATGTGGCAAACGTAAATTAGTTGGACCTTCACCAAGAGCTACAAGCTAGAGGGCTAAAGTATTCCTTTTTTTTTTATATGTGTAGCGATTCTCCTTGATATTACACATGTCTACCTTGCCTTTCTTGTGGAGTAAGGTACATGATTTGGTGACCTGTGCATTTATCTCTCTACTATAAGCAAGCTCACTTATACATTTATCCCTTTGTTGCAAACACGCCCCTTGGTCCTATTGTTCAAACACCTTATCCTTATCCGTTGCCTTTTTTATCGCTCTCTTGATTTCTTTACTTTTATTCCTTTTTTCGCTCCTCCCTTCCTAGTTCGATTCCCCCTCTTTCTACTATCTGAAGGATGTATGTGGTTAGTTAGTGCCTATCCCCTCTAGACCAACCAAAAGTGTCCCACTGGCTGACCTTTTCATCACTGATCAATCTTGCATGCCAATTATCCTCATGCCATTTGGCACTACCCCCCCCTACACCCCCCCCTTGCCTAACATCTATCAACCTCCAAGGCTTGTTCTAGTACTAACTATGTAGAAAAATCTCCTCATCCCATGTGCCAATGCTCATGTAATCACACAAACACATAGATATTGAAATTTTTTCATAAATGTTACAACAACTTGCACATATATATGCATTACTTCCAAAAAAATAATTACACATTTACATAATGTTTACATACATACATATATTTTACAATGACTATGACTAGCAAAGGTTTACTTCCCTAAACCATTTATAGTATTTACACCATTCCAAGGTCACCAAGAAAATCATAGGCATATTTATCACTTTCAACATGTATACAATATTTACACTATTATAAATTAACCAAGAAAGTATTTACAATGACCATACAAGTCCCAAGTAACCATAAAACATTTACACGATCTACATGAGTGTACAATGACTAGGGCAATGTATACAATATCGACACGTGTGAAATTATTGGGGTCACTACAACCCCTCCCCCTTGAGGGGAAAATTGTCCTCAGTGTTCTATCACCATTTACAATGAAACACAACATTCTAAATTAGACATACTATTCATGGATATTTATATATACAACTCTATGCAATATTTACAATATTATTCATATTAGCTTTATCTAACAAAATAAAATTAGATATGCTGCTTGCATTTGATCATCCATTTCCCATGTGGCTTCCTCAGGACCAAAGTGTGTTCCCACTACACTTTGACTTGCTCTATTGCTCAATTTTGGAGCTTCAATTTCCTCTTCTTTAGGATGCATAATGGCTCTGGCTGGAACTCTCCCTCTGATACCACCTGTTAAACAAACCAATAAATGACATGATTAAGATCTCACACATATATTTTAAGCAAAGACACATGGAAAACATCAAGATTTTTTACTAAAAGAGGGAAGGCAAATATGTAAGCCACTGGTCAAATCCTTTCCAGTAATTCAAAAGTACACACAATCATGGTGCTAACTTGTCACATGACCAAATATTCAAGTATATCTTCTTGGGTCTAATGCACAGATTTATGTGTTCCCCAATTTGGAACTCTTTATGCACTCTAAGACGATTCACACAACTCTTTTGTCGGTCCTGTGCTACCCTCAAATTTCTCTTAATTGCCCATATTTATTATTCCATTTCCCTCAACATCTCAAGTCCAGTTAGTACCCTGTTTACTGGATCGCTCCATCTGATGGGAGTGTTGAAAATCTTCCCATATAGTGCCTTGAATGGGCTCATATTCAAATATTCTTGGTACCCATTATTATATGCAAACTATACAAGTGGGAGGTGTTGAAAAGTGTAACTAGGTTCGGTCTTCATAATGACATGTGTAATTATTATTTTATGTAATTGATGTAAAGAAGAAAACAAAATTATTTTTGTAATGCTTGAATCACGGATTTCATGATCAAGGAATTTATTTTTAGTTAAAGCTCACATTATGAGCTTTTAGGTTTTATCATCAAGTTATAAAGTCTAGTGAAGTCAATGTCAAGGATTGAAGACCCATTTGGGCATGTAATTTATTGTAAAATAAAATTTATTAACCCTCCAAGACTATGTCACGAGCTGACCTTGAAGTTGGCTTGCGGATGATTCTGGAAAGGAATGTCGGCCATGTCACAAGAATAATTCAACTTATTTTTATGGAAAAACCACTATATATAGGGAATCTCAGCCTCACTTAGGAACAACTCAATAAAGGATCTGAAATAGAAAAGAAGGTGAGAGAAACCTAGGAGAAGAAGCCTCACATCAAGCAAGGAGAAGGAAGTCAAGGAGCCAAAGTGTATTGATTTGTTTTTGGTAAGATATCCTTCATATGTTCAAAAAAATAAGTTTCATCTACTGCAGGAAGCCAAAGTCATCATAGTCAACTTAGAAGACTGAAATAAGGAGAAAACAAGTCAATAATACAAGCCGAGTTGCAGAAAGGGAAGAATACATCATAGTGAAGGGAATCAAGGTGTTAATCTCTCTCTAATGTTGCAATTATGGTTTCTGAAGAAGGGACGAGAGTTGTAGATCTGAACCAAGGGATCAAAATATTAAGGATAGTGAAGATAGTGGGAGAAGGAGGAAGTTTGACTATCATTGACTCAAGGAAGAAGGAGTCAAACTAAGAAGGATTGTGGCTTGGTCTTGGGGAGGTTGTTTTGTCAAGGGTATTGGTCTTGGTATTTGTCAATTGAAGTCTCTATAAGAAGAAGAATTCGTTTTGAGTTTTCCTCTCCAAGTTCGAGAGGGTTTGGCCCTAGATGATCACCTACATTTTGTATCTCTCACGTCTCCTTATTATTTATGCTTTTATAGTTGTTTAATGATGAAGAACACTATAATAATATAAACAAAGAGAAGGACATAATATAAAAAAGTAAAAATCATTCACATCCAGGTATCATCTTGAAGATAAATCACCTAATCCTAATGCCATAGATTTCTCAACATGTTATCAGAGCTAAGAAAGGGCATCTCATCAAGGGACACTTAAGCATTCAAGTACCAAATCTTGAAGATCATATTGAAGTTAAGATCTACAAAAGGTTTCAAAAACCTAGATCAAAGAACAAGTATACACCAGAAGAAGTCTTGGGATCCTCAAGTCATAATCTAAAGACCACAAAGACCTTGCTCAAGTTGAATAGATTAACAAATCAAAGTAACTCGAAGACTACTCATCCAAGAGAAGCAAGATCAAAGACATTGTCATCATCATCAGAAGTTTTAAGGAAATATCCCTCTCTTCATGAAATAAGGATTTCATCTCAAAAGAAAATCCTTATCCTTGAAGAAGGTCATCCAAGAAACATCAAGACATTATGAAGAAGTCATCATCGATCATCATCAATGAGGACATCACCATCAACGAATCTAAAGAGATCTCCGTCTTTGTGAAGTCAAGGATCACACTTGAAGAGGAGTATCTTCATCAATGATAAGTTCTCTATTATCTATATCATCATCAAATTCAAGGAGGTAGCAAGTGGAAGAAGCATATTCACAAGTAAGTATATTTATTTCTACATCTGAATCTATGAATTTTTTTTTTTGCTAGGAAATCAACAAATTGGTTGGGTCTTCAAACTTTCTTGCATGGATGAAGAGAAAAAATATGAATCTCATTGAAAATAAGGTCATGGAACATGTTAATGGATCAATCGCCAAACCTACAAAAGAATGTGCTCAAGCACTTTCAAGGTGTATGATAGGGGAAATATAAAGGCTCAATGGATTCTCATAGAATCCATCAAGTATCCCCTCATCCCATATGTATCTAAACTCAAAACTTCAAAATAAATATATGAAAAACTGGTAGAGTTGTTTTCCCTAAGCACTGTAGGAGAAGTTATCTCATTAAGGCAAGAAATCTACAAGATAAGGATATCAAAAGTAGAAGGAATAACCTTGTAATTTATGAGGATATTTGAAATAAGGGATAAACTTCAAGATCTAGGAGAAATAATGTTTGACAAGGTGATGACCACCGTAGTACTAAATGCACTACCAGAGGAGTGGGGTAACTTTACTTCAAGGATTTATGGGAATAAAGAAGCTAATCCATTCAAGGATCTATAGTCACTATTCAATATTAAAGAAGCTAGGCTGAAGGAAAAAATTGATGTAGGATCAAATGAGAAAACTCAAGAATATGCTGCTATGGCAAAGAGAAAAGGGAAGTTTGGGAAATTTGGTCCTCATGAAAGATAGAAGAACATGGCAAAGGTTCACCACTATGGATGTCAAGAATATGGGAATGACAAGAGAGATTGTCTTAATCTCAAGAAGGAAAATAACAAAAGAGGTAGAGAAGAAGCTCATATTACCGAAGAAGTGGAGGAAGTTGAAAATAAGAAATTCAAGGAGGAAGTAAAAGATCTCTACTATGATTGAGATAACCTTCCTTACATAGTTCTTTTCAAGTTTTTATTTCAAGTTTTCTATTGTAAGGTATGACTATCACGAGTCACTAATAAATAATGATAGGATGCATCATGGCATTATAGAAGCATTAAAAACAAGAGCTTGTGACATAATCATAGAGAAGTATGAAAGATATCTGAAATAGAAGTCTATGGTAGTCACCTATGGAAGGATATAGATCTTGGTAACCTCTTTAGAAGCATACGTGGTACTTATGGAAAAATAAAAATTCATGTAGTACAATTCTCATCATCAATAGGTTAAAAGGAAACATCTCCTGGATGAGGATACTCAAGATCCTCTATTGGAATCTTCATCAGAAGTTTCAGCAATCAAAAGGAAGCAAGTGTTTCATAAAGAATTCCAACTTGTAGGAATTCATGGAAGGATGGTATGATGTTAAAATAAGTGAAGCATATCAAGGAATTGAATATCTTTCAATCAAGGAAGCTGCTGAAGGAAGTCTAGATGACCTAAAGGAAAATGAGGTATGTATGCTTGTATTTGATAACTTAGAGTCATGTCATATGGTCATAGTTAACATGGGTAAATGATCTATCTTTAGTGAATTATCAAAATAAATGATCTCCTCCTTTGAAAGGATGCGAGAAGGCATGGGTCACACATCGAATAGATGAAATCAACATAATATGTCCTCATATGAAATATGAGGTGGGTAACGAAAATTGGAGGAAATCTGATTGGAAGTTCCTAGAAAAGAAATGTGTGAAGAAAGAAAGGAAGAGATCATGAAATATGCAACTATGGAAGAGACGATCAACATCCAAGGACTAAAATATTTGACTATGATATCTCCATGAAAGATATGAAGACCCTAATGAAGTCTAAAAAAGAAAGAGACCCTTGATATTATATATATTTTGGATATGTGTCAATATGTATGCTGGATGCTAATGTGAAAAAAAATATGTCATGATGAAATACCATCATAAAGGTAATTTTGATTTAATGTTCATTTATTATTTTTGAATGATATCTGGATAGGCTTATGCAGGGCTACCAAGGGAAGAATTGTGGAAGTCTTCTACAACTGACAATCATGTGGCAGGATGAAAGGTCCTTAAGGAAACATGATATGAAGAAGGAAACATGGCATGAAGGAAGGCCATATATGGACTAATGGATCACTTTCCAATGAAATAAATGCTGACACGACTCATGGATGAAAGTGATGGATGGTTTGTGCCCTATGAAAAAGTCCAAAAAGATGTAGAACCTATGGAAAAGAATAAATTCATGACATCAAGGGAAGAAGCTCTACAAGCAATTGGTTACCCCATGATCTCCACCTGAAGAGCTACTGAAAGCAAGTCCCTGGTTAAGAGGGAGCTTGGTAAAGTCCCTAGTTAGGAGGGAGATTGGGTACATTCTTATTTATAGGAATGGGTACATTCCTTCAATGGAATGGTTATGTCCTCCCTAAGTTGAGAGGGAGAGATAGAAACATCATTATTTTCTTCACTTGGGAAGACAAAATGGAGGATTGGGTAAACATCTGGCATCAGATACTCTTTGAGGATCATTTAGGGCATCCAAGATAAGAGTAGTCATAGAGGACCAATATTATTTGAGGATTGGGAATCCAAGATAAGAATAGTCCTGGTGGAACATACGTTGAGAGAACCTAAGTGGGGTATATTCAAAGAGAGACAATGGTGAGGGTGTCTATACATCATTGGTCTCACCAACATTGAGCTCTAGTCTTGTGGAGAGATAGAGTTTTTACTCAAGGCCTTGTTATGTGACAATGTTGGATGATATGGTGCTATACGTATGGGTTACCAATCTGACTCTTATTATGAGAATTCTTAAGATTGATAATGTCCAAGTACCTTGTGTAAATTATGAATAGCCCCCTAGTTAAGAGGGAGTGTTGAAGCGTAAATAGGTTCGGTCTTCATAATGACATGTGTAATTATGATTTTATATAATTTATGTAAAGAAGAAAATTAAATTATTTTTGTAATGCTTGAATCATGGGTTTCATGACCAAGAAATTCTTTTTTTAGTTAAAGCTCCCATTGTGATCTATTAGGTTTGTGTTGTAGCGTCTACAACCACCCACCAAAATTTTGGCTCACATGAAACTTTTAGAGCCTACCTTAGATCTTGTGATCGATAGTTCTTTGGTCACTTGTTAGTAAGATGAAGATCTCAAGATCCCCTCGATCTTAAGATTTTTTCACATTCTCATCTCATGTAGTATGTGTCATATTTCAGAATAGGGATTATTGTTTGTCATGCAAAGGGGATGTTGTGCTTCTGTAAGGGGAATCTTTATGCGTATGATTGTTCTCATCACAGAGACATATTTCACACTCACTTCATGCACTCTTGTCACGAAGATTGTTGCATCAAGAAAAGTATGTTTTATACATTTTGGATGGTCTATGTTATATCACTAAGTATTCGTGTGTGATCATAGTCAATTCCTATCACTTTTTACATAAGTTTCACTGATCTCACATAAAGCCAGTTTCTCGAGTAACCTAGCCTCATCCAGTTTTCTAGGACTGCACACTTTGCTTCTACAACCCTCAAGCTTTTTCCCTTGCCTATTGGAACTACATAATGCGCAGAGACCCCAACCTCCCTTGGCATCCAAAACTGTGCAATGGTTTCCTCCAGTGCCCTTCCCCAAATGGAATCCACTGTCTTTAGAAGCTACATAATGTTGTCCCTTAGCTGCCCAGCCAACATTACTCTTCAGAAATGCATAGAGCATTCAAGCAGCCAACACTACTCTCCAGAAATGTGTAGAGTAGTCCGATTGCCTTGCATTCAGAAACTGCACAAAGGTTTCCTCCCAGGGCCCCATTCCACAATAGTTTCTTGCATCTCAAAACTATGTAGTGTTTTCCTAATTGTCCAATAACCTTGCTCTGGAAAACTAGGTAGAGTAGGACGATAGCCTTGCTCCTAGAAATTGCGCAGAGAAGTTAGCTCATCCTTACTCTAGAAAAATGTGCATATCATCCCAAAAACAATCACTATTTGTTCAAACCACGTTGATATACCTCTGAATGTCTACAGGAAAAGGATACATGCTACATCACTCTCAAGGAGTTAAGGAGAAGGACCAAGGAACCAAGTTATGACAAAAGATCAGTACCTCATGCAAACTCTATCGGATGTATGAGCATCTCGAGGGTAAGTATGGTAAGTAAAGAATATCTTTTGAAGTACATCTCTTAGTGTAGCTTTAAGGACTACTTGACATTGTCATATCATCCTATCTTCAATAACATGCATGTTTGAAAGCACCAAGTCATTTCATGTGTTTTCTCTATGTGTCTTGCTTCCTTTTCGCTGTGTTTGACCAACCGTCGTCTTTGGCATGTTGATTGTTATGTCATTCTTGCGACCCATTTTTGGTAATGTCAAAGGTTTGTCTTTGTTTTTTTGGGTTATCTTAGCTATGTGAACACTCCTCACATTCCCACAAAAAGTTGTAAGCACTATTGCACAAGTGTCATCAAGGTCGTTCAAAGACATATCTCAACTGTTACACTTGTCACTCTTAACCTTTGAGTTAGTCTCACTGAGCACATGTTTGTCTTGTTGGTTTGAGGTGCCTTATCATCGAGTCATGCTAAATGTGTGATCATAATGTAATGTATGCACAAGTACACTTGCTTTCACACTTAGTCATTTTTCCTGAATTTCTGTCGACCAAACAACACTTCTTCAACTAGACCCCGATCTCAGTGACCTTGCACTACTACCCAAAACTGCATAGAGCTTGAGGATGTCCTCTAGGTAGCCAATACTATGAAATTATGTAAGTGAGCTAGCTGGCTGTCTCCCAAAAATGTGCAGAAGTTGTCCCAAAACCCGATCCAGTTTGCACTTCCCGCAAGATCACCCATCAATCCTCCCTCTTGTCAATAAAAAAAAATAAAATTGACTTGAGCTATGACCCAGAGCTACACTGATCTCCAAAACTGTGCATAACTTGTCTAGCCTACTTGCCTTGCACTACATGCAAAAACTATGCAGACAAGTGGGATAGGCCTTTGCTGCCTGTCATTGCACTATCCCAAGAATTTGCGCATATCTGACATGCAAGCTTCCCTGTTGGCCTACTCTGTTCTGCTTTAGAAAATTGCACAGATTTGTTTGTAATCTACACTTCTACCCCACTCTAAAATCAAACCAGAAATTACACAACTATGTCTAGGAGCCCCCACTGCGTGTCCTAGACTATCCCTCAAAATTGTGCAATGTTGATCAGTAGCTACTGTAGCTTGATCTTGTTCTCCTTTGGAAAACTGCATAGGTTTTTTTGTCAGTGCCTCCTGCTACGCACTCTATATTCCTTAGAGAAACTGCATAGATCCCAGCTAGATGACCTGCCTAGTCCTCCCCTTGAAAATTGTGCAGATTGGCCCAATAGTTCCTCGCCACCCTGCCTGGTCTTCCTCTTGGAAACTGCACAATTCTGCCTCCTAGCTAGTTTTTTTCCTACAACTATCACTACTATCCTGGATTGCACAAATTTGCCTCCTAGTGACATTTGAACAGTTTTTCCCAAAAATTTTCTAGAGCCTTGCATCTTGGCCTGAGCTGTGCTTTGCGAAATTTCAATGCCTTGTCCGTCTCTTGGTCGCTTACACTGAAATGGAAAACAATGCATCATGTTAGACTAGGCGATTTTTGGATTTGATGTCATCTCATCATGAGTGATTACATGAATAGGTACATCAATGAAACATGGTGAGACAACGAACAAGATGGAGAAGGAGCACATGCTAGAAGACTTGCTCGTAATTGAACGAACGCACGAAGCACATTGAGAAGCAAGTGGAAGGGACACATACACATGAACCATCAAGAAAAGACAAAGACGATCAAATACCCCGCAGACTTTTCCATGCGAAGGTGAAGACATGTTACACTGAGAGCATATCATCACTTGGAAGTGCAACAACTCGACACAGACACCATTGTCAGCCAGTACATGTCAGTAGTGTCATGTCGAGTTGTGTCATGAGTTGCGTTGGCCACATCACTACTATGGGCCATACTTATTGTAATCAATGTAATGTAAAGTGGAAGTCCAAGAGACCCACATATGAAGTTGAAGAGTCATGAAAATTTGAAAAGTTATAGGAAGTCAAATAATCATGAGGGAAGTTGAAGGGTCACAAGGGTCAGTTATCCCCCCTTCGCTATATATACCCCCTCATTGTATGAGCAAAGGAATTTTCACCTTGGCTCCTCCCACATAGCCTTGAGAGTTTGTAGTCTATTCTTTGAGGAGCGAGGAGTGGCTCCAATGTCCCACTACTAGGGCTAGTGATGTATGGTGTACATATGTGTCTTAGAACTTTCTCTTAATTTAGAAACTTGCTAAGGCCAACATGTTTTCATGCGTGTGTTGTATCCATTTGTAAGATTATTCTTTAAACGCTTGTAATGCATGCTTGTTTAACTTGTACTAGGTGTTAGCCTCCTGTTGCAGCAGGTTACTCATATTTCATGATTGACATTTTTACAGGCCAAATATGTCATACTTTGCATGCTGCAATGCTCCATATTTGCTAACAGTCACCAAAAAGAGGCCATGAGAGAATGCTACTCAAAGATCATCTACTGCATTCCAAATTTTGAAGAATTATTCGATTTTTGTAAAGTTTTCACCTAAAGGGAGGTCCAAACAGCCTAATCTTGGTCTCCCTAGGTTTCAATTTCCTGTTTTAGAATATAGAGAATAAAAATCTATCCAAACAGCTTAATCTTGGCAGATTCTTAGATAGGTAGAGAATCAAAGGAGCCCAACTGCTTAATCTGGGCCCTTGGAAGAAAAAAGGGTAGTTTGTAGATAGGAAAGCATAAAAAGAAAAAATTGAAATGATGGGTCTGCAAGTCTAAGTGCACCCAAACCAAAAGAAGAAAAAATGTTAGGTAAGTAGGCTGGGTAGGTAGTTTTGAGGTTGCAGAATCTTGATTTTTGATCAATTCTATGTTTTCAGGGTGTCATCTCTACTCAGGGCACAATCACCAGGCAGTTTTATGTGAAAGAGCTCAAAACAGGCATAACTAACTTCCCTTTCTCCATCTCCCCCAAATCATTACCTAATTTCCCCAAAAAGAGGTCAAGATCTGCTTGATATCTCTTAGTTTCATCATTTTTCATGTCATTAGCCTGGGTGAAGATCTGCATCACTCAAAGAGGATCCATACTTTCTCTATAAGGTTCTATCTCCCCTTTGAAGCCTAAGATCTCTGAAGCTTAGCGTTTTCTTGTCATCTCCATGTTAATTACTGACACTATTATTTAACTCCCTATATTTTCCCTATCCTCGTACTAAAACTATGTAGATAATCCCCTTATGTAAATATCCCCTCCCCCTGGTTGAAATATAACCATAAATACTTCACTTGGAATTACTAAGTCACCTGGACTTTAGTAAGAACCCTCCCTCTGCAAAAATTTCCACTCCCAAGTGTCTGGACCCCTTCCAAACACTAAGAAAACCCTTTCCAAAGGCTAATAACCCTCCCCGCACATTCTTCTATGAAAACTATTAATGTTTGTTTGATAAGTTTCCACCGCGCAAAACTCAGTTTGCCCATTTTCTAAAGTTTAAAACCCACAGCGCCGCGAAATATTAAGCCTTTAACGCACGCGCACTTTTACTAAACCTCACACATCTCCCTTCTCCATCCACCATCGGATTGCCTCCCCCAGATCTGACGGTCCTTGTTCACATCGCACGCCCGATTGTGGTGGTAGGTTACCACCCGACGTCCGACGGTTTTACCGTCGTACACCGGGATAGGTGGCGGCCTCCCATTGCATCGGGCCGCCCCTGCCAGAAACCACCTCCGTACCAAAGGCGGTCCGATGCACAGGTAAAATCGCCCTCCCCTCACGTAACAGGAGCACCACCTCACCCTGCCACATCGCCTCCAAGTCACCTCACCCAGCCTGCGCCCGGCCCACGTCACCCTACCACGTATCCCTGCCACGTCACCCCGCCGTACTGCCACGTCACCTTGATGACATCAGCATGCTGATGTCACATCCATACCAAAGGACCCCACTACTGATGTCAGCATGCTGACGTCATCTGCCATACTGCTGACGTCAGCAGCCAAAAAACCGAAAATTCGCTTAAGAGCAAAAGTCGAGCTTCGAAGCTCTGGAATGAGAAACGGAGGCAGTTTTCGATATGCTAATCGTGCATCGCTACGGAAAATAGGCCATATTGGGGAATCTTTAGGGAATATTTTGATTCCTTGACCCGTTTTGCACCGAAAGGGCCCGAAATTGCCCGATTTTGCCAAATTAAACCGATTTGAAGACAGGAAGAGACCAGAGACAGAGATTAAAGAGTATCAGATCAAATTTATAGAGAGAATCAGCGAAGATCTTAACAGCGGCCCAAAGCAGGTGAAAATTAAATACCTTCCAGTAAAGTCAAAGAAAGGGGCGAGGCCACTCAAAACTCTCAAATCATGGTTATTGCACATTTAACTCACACCAGAACAGAACTGCAAATCCCAAAGCATAGTTATTCCAGTAGTACTGCATCGAGCCTCCAAGGGCCACATTGCACTCTTTTTGATCTAGCTACCTCTGACACAGTTCAATAGATATTTACCTACATTTAATTTTGGCACAATTTTAGGTTTAGAAAAGCTCTTTTTGCAGACCTGTTTTAGGTCAATTGTAATAAATAGTTTGAGATATTTTCACTATAAAGAGAGCCCTCAATACTGTATTAAGGGTTGGTTGGTTGGTCAACAAGCTATCTTTAGCTAATTTTGCTCTAGGAGAGACTCGCAGTATAATACCTGATAGTTTCTATAATCAAAGACTGCTTATGAGCTTTGGAGAATGGATTGTTCACTGTGTTTACCGGTTGAAGAGTGATTATGGAATTCTCGTGCTGTCACATAACTCAATAAGTGCTTCTTACCTCTGTTTTCCATTCATAAGTTACCATCTAAACAGCAGAAAAGAAGATTAGCTTAGAATTTGTTTAAATACACTCTATGCTCAATTTCTACTGTTTCTTTATGTTTTCCTCGGTTTAGGCATAAATATGAATTCCACATGGCTCATGTTTGCCCTAACCTTAGACAGTTATTCAGGGATTCTTCATTGCCCCTAGATAGAGATCATCTTTCCCTCTGTTAAGTTAAATGAGAGATTCTTAAGTGTCTCTCATTCCTTACATATCATTCATCCTTTTAGTTTGAAGATTGTGTTATGTGCACCTATCCTACTCCATATTTCTCTTATGACCAAGAAAACCCACTGGTAATCCTAACCCATGACTCCATGCCCAATGGTTTGAAACTTATCACTTCATGAATTGCCTCTCTGCCTTAAAGCATTTTCCTTCCATCCAAACACAAACAAAAACCCCTGAACCAAAAGCTAGCCTAAAATCATCAACAAATTTAAATCATTAAGAGAGAGCCCTTTCTGATTGCAGGTGGGCTAGAACCTGCAATCCAAAGATTGGTTTGTGGTTACCTCGGTCGTATCCCTACAGGAGCCTAGGGACAACCTGAGTGATAACAAACCCCATGGTGCATTGTCTACAAGAAAACCCTAAGTGAAAAACCCTAGGTGTAAACCCCATGGTGCACTGTCCACAAGAAAACCCTAAGTGCAAAACCCTAGATGAATTTAAAGCAGAAAACCCTGAGCGCAAAACCCTAGGTTCAAACCCTTGCATTGTTAAAGATGATAAGCCTAGAATTCTTTACATCTCGTGAAATAGAAAAGATTGAGAGAGAAAGAGAGTAAAGGTTATTGGTGGAATATTATAGTGGTTATACTTTAGTAAGGGATATTTTCTTTTATGCAATATCAAACCACAGATAAAAAATAAAAAATAAAAGACATAGGAGCAAGGAGTAGAATTATTCACAACTCGTGAACTAGAAAATTCTGAGAGAGAAAGAGAGTACTATGTTCTATAGGAGAGTTGTAGGATACCTCCATCTGGCTTGAAAATAAGACATCTGAAAAGTCACTAAATTTTGGATTGTATTAACCCTTTGCAATTTTGACATTTGTCTCTAAATTTTCAGACTGTATTATCTTTCTGCAACCAAGGCCATCTTAACACACTTCAAACCTGTCCAAAAATAAACACATGTACCCTTAGATATGTGGAATTATGGGTGTTGGAAATTTTATGATATATATAAGCTCTAGAGCAGTAAATTGTTGGAAACCTTAATTAGAAGTGTGAAGAAGTATTGAAGGCATTCTTTGGTCTCATTTTGTAACATCTTTTGGAGTCCTCACTTTTTGTTAATAAACATATTTATGTTGCTATTCATTTTTGGGTTCTGTTTAAAGTGATCTTAACTAGTAAAATAAATTTTGTAAAAGGAAATATTGATTCACCCCCACCCCTCTCAATATTTCCTACAGAAAGACAGAACTGAACTATAATCAAAATAACACAACTGAACTGAAATGAATTGTTAGACACAACTGAATTGTAATCAAAATGACACATTTGAATTGTAATCATAATGTAATTCCATTAATAGTATTAACTGAAAAATACATTCCTTACATCCACATTCTGTAGAGATATAAAAAAGGTACCAAAAAATAAAGAGATCATGTCTATAAAAAATAGATCTCATATAAATACATCAAAAATGATGGACATAATGGTTGTTTATGTTGCTACAATAGATCACAAGAAATAAGAACACTATAATAGGGCTCCCACCATAATAACCCCAATAGCAATCACAAGAACAATGCATTCATTAACAGGTCACATATATGGATGTCTGTCAATGACAATTGGTGGAGCACATGTTGACTCCTCCACATATCTTTCACATTCACATCCATTGGATATTGCTTCAATGAGTATATCATCGACAACCCTCTGGACATACGATTGGTTTGTTATGTTAAAGCTTTGAAATTATGAAGCATCTTTTTTCTCTTGTTTGTGGAGGGGTTTCAAATTTTGTTTTATGATTTGGTAAATTCCAGTCATTTGATTGGTTAGCAATTATGAATTGGTGTAAGTGAAAATGTCACTTGCACCATAATTCCTTGCTGCTCTTAGCCCATGAACTAGGGTAAGATAATAGGCTTCATTATTGGTGGTTGTCCCCGGAATTTCTCTACTATTTTGATAGACTTGGCTTAGTGCTTCATTGTGAAGCACAAATCTAGTTTGTGCCTAATTTGGGTTTGGATGGCACCAAAATTGAATGATCAATGTCCTTTTTTACACCATCTACAAAGCAAGAAAAAATTAAATGAAAAAAAAAATTAATTAAATATTGTTAGATTTTGTTCAAACAGGGTTGCAACAACTCACTGTTGTAGTGGTGGAAACTCACTGTTACAATGATTGCAACACATTGTTATAGTCACGGAAACTCCCTGTTACAGTGGCGGAAACTCCCTGTTACAGTGGCGAAAACTCACAAGGAGTTGTGTCCATTGTAATAGGGAGTTTCTGCCACCGTAAAAATGAGTTGTCACCACTGTAACAGTGAATTTGTAGCCAATGTAATAGTGAGTAATAGAAAAACACCACTATGACTTTATAAATAAACAAAATATTTAAAAAAATAACCACCTCATTTTTTTCATTCTAAGCTTGATGATATTTATATTGTTCAAGTAGAATATAATGAATATGAAGTATGACCTTCCTTGAGGGAAACAACAACAAAAACGAGTAAAAAAGTAATGTTTATCTTGCATGATTACTAGGTAGTGTCCTTTATTTATATAGCCTTATTAGTAATGTTGTGTATATATATTTTTAAAAGAAACATAAAATATAATTGACATAACAAAAAGGGGAATCATAATTCCCCTCTATAAAATTGGCCAAATGAAAACATTTATTCCCAATGCAGGTAGACATGTTCTTATTTTTACCATTTTTGGGAATCCTTATTGTTTAGTCAATTTAGTGTCCTAAATTGCTTTGCATAAATTATCAACCGAGGTTCATAAGCTGATGAAGTGTAGTGCACTGTATGTGCTTAGTTAACCCTTCTTAATTCATTGTTTTGTATTTTATATTGTTTTGGGGGTTTATGTTCTTTGATTCCTAATGATGTACAATTTGAACTATGAGAAACTAAATCTAAACTTCCTAGAGGTGAACCCAAGAGCTTAAAACTAGTCAAAATCTAAGTTAAAAGAAGGAAAAAACAGAGCATCTGTCCTATCTTGTCATCTAATCCTAATTCATGAATCTAATTCTTAAAACCAAAAGGTAAAGTTGTAAGTCATGTTGAAATAAATACAGGGAATGAAATTAACTGAAGTACTTCTAGTTACTTTAACCTTCAATTTTGAAAGATAACCTCCTTGAGATGGAATTCAAGCAACTTTTGTACTTCATGATCTAGAAAAAAACTAAATAAAAACATGCAAAAGGTAACTAATTGGTTTCAACCCTTATGTAAAGTGAATGTTTAACCATTAATTTAAGGATGGATATCAACTTGAAATGGTGACCAAAAACATTCACTAATACAATGCATTAACAACCTAAACTAGGAAATAAATAACAAAAACAGTGAGTAAACTAATCAACAATGCATCCTCATTGCTTTCAATCTTACTCTGTTTAGAAACAAGGTCGTTTCCTTTATGAAATGGATTGGAGAAACAAGGCTGCACAATTGAACTCTAACATTATGCTACTGTTTAGAACTAAAAGAAATCAAGCTACAAGAAATCAACCTAAGTTACAAACACTTCTAAAAGCAAATGATGAAATTAAAACTGAACAAAATAAACAAATGAAAAGAAAACCTCCTTCAGTGCAGCTCTACAACTGACTGGGTTGCGCTGCTAACTTAATTCAAAATGCTCCTTCAAATGATCATTAGTCAACACATGGCTTTGTATTATAGAACAGGAACAAAAGTCCAAAATTATAGAGCTGATAAGTCTAAACTTAATACATCAAAAACTTAAAACCCTTTCTGATTCTATACCATTGGTATTTAAAAGAAAATATTCATAACTGTCTTTTGAGGAAAATTAGCTACAGGTGGTCTACACGTATCACAACCAGACTACAGGTGACTTGAATTCGAACAAGATGGTTGCACAAAACCGTTGACATAGGTGGCTGATCTGACTTAATGCTTCAACAGAACTGTTGGATTTATTAATTAACCACGAAAGGGTAGACAAAGAGTCCTATTTCTTCTGAGTTTCATATGTTTGACTCCACCTTTGACTGTGGCCTTGAGATGGCTTTTTTATCGATCTGGGCTAGGTGACTAGGATAGGATCCATGTCGAGATGATTCCAGAGATGCCCATGTGGCCGATTTCTTTGTTTGACACTTATAACTTGCTAAACCATGGAAGTTGCTACGAAACACATAGTTAGTTGCAGAAGAGGCTACGTTCCGTAGCTAATTTGGAAAAACTTATTCAAATATCAAAAACATAAAAGTATAACATGTCAATCATTTAATGTCCTCCTTGAGACAAAATCTATCATTTATCAGTGATGGGGATCTATATTTTTATGGAAAACAAGGGAAAGAAGTGAGAAAAGTCGTCAAGGAGAGGGTAATTCTGAGGTTCAACATACCCCCACTGCAAAATCATTGCTTGTCCCCATGAAATTTTTTCAAAATTGTGAACTCTTCTTTCCTATTGCATCTGCTCAAACACCTCTACTAGTACATCTAACTTTCTTCTCTTGCTCCTCTTTGAAGTGACTGCCATCTTGGGTTTCTTCATGAGAAGTCTGTATTTAAGGTTGATGACTGTTCTGTTCAAGTTTATATTCTTCCTCTTCAACTTCCTATTCTTCTTGTACCATAGCCCTAGGTACAGTATTGTATTATCATGAATGGCTTTATCCAATTTTCTTTTTTCCTTCAAGGTTTCATTTTCTTTCTTGATATGCCTGTTCAATATCTCTAACTCATAGATTTCCTATTTAAGAGAGTCAGTTAGATGTTCTTGTGGATTGACATGTTTTTCTAGATTGGCTGAGGATTCTGGATCCATTGAGGCACTTTTCTTCTCTAGTGACTCTATGTAATCATAAATTTTTTGTTGCATTGGGTCTATGCCTGGAGATCCTCTACTGGGGCTGCCTTCGAAATACTATTTAGGAGAGTTTTGAGGATTGTGTGTAAATGGAACATTATCAGGAGATGGTACTAGGGTTTCTTCTTCTAGGTTTATGAACTCTGTTCCCTTTGATTATACCTTCTTTACCATACCTTGGAGTCTAGAGCTCCTTCTAAGTTGTAGGGGGCTTATGTTCTCCTCCTTTGTACCCTTTTTCTCCTTTCCTATATTTTCCTTTCTCTTGATTTGTTTCCTAATATCTGTCAAATTTTCAGAGATTAATTTTTCATCATCTCGTTGTAATGAAGATTCAGGTTTATTTCCAGTAATTCCACCATCATTCTCTTTTATCTTTCCTTTTTGCTTGATCTGCTTCATGATCTATGTCTCAGAGACTGGCTCTTCATCATTTTTTTGTGTGGAGGACTCGGGTTTGCTTTGAATGGTCATACTGGTCTTTTTCCTCTTACTCCCTCTGACATTACCCTCTTCAGGTGATTCTGGTGCCTCTTGGAAATAGTTTATGATCAAGAATTTTTACCAATTATCTCCTATTCTTTTCAAATGAAACTCAACCAATATTTTTACCAACCCATGATGGTACATAGTTGTGTCTATGAATTTTATTTTCTTTTGTACATTTGAATCCATCCTCCTTAAACTGTTTAGAAGGAAGAAAGGGAGGTCGATGTTTCCATTTTCTAGAAAGTTCATCAATAAACGTATATGATAGACATACATGCATCTGAATCTCCTTAAAGGTAATAAATTTTTGTAATATCAAAAGCATGCTTCTCCATTTATTTTTAAGTGTTGAAATAGGAATTCCTTTTCTAAACACAGTGACATCCATACCTAGGTTCCTAAGGATTACCTTTCATGATTCACTGTGAAATTATTTATTTTTGAACCATCTCTCACCAAGTCTTGGCAGTTCTGTAGCCTCTGCTATGTAAGATTTTGTTACTACAAACTTAATATCTCCAATTTCTACTTTTGTACCATCGAATGATCTAGCAAAAGATTTTGTGATATATTTGTGATAGCCATCAAATTTTTTAATGAAATTGAACCATCCAGCCTTCTGCAACATCTCCTTGAGTTCTGGGTATCCTTCCATATATTTTTCCCCTACATGCTCTGTCCTAACAATGAGTCCCATGGCCTCTTTTTTTTAGAATTTTCTAACCTTTAGAATTACTCTCCTAGTCTATGAAATGTATTGACTGTGGGTATGGTGAAAAAGAATGATTGTTTTGCTTGGAATAAGTAGACGTTGAGGGTTTGGAGATACGTTAATGTGTTGGTCACATCGTAGTTTTGACCGTTAACAGATGGAGTTATTAGAGACAGTTTAAGTACTGAGTATGGAGAATGTAGCGGAGGTGTGGTATGATGAAATTATTATAGACCGTTTGGTACCGAATGTGGAAGATGTGGTGAAGATGTGGTATAATGAAGTGGCAGTCAAATAAAATGATGACTTGTTAAGGGGACATACGATCATTCATATTATACATGACTTATGTTTGTAACTTGCTCTTTGAAATAAATTTTTCATTTTACCTTTAGAACTTAACCTTTTTCTTGATAATTATTTTGGTGTTGATCCATAGGTACTTTGAGCATGGTTGATCTCCAAAACTTGATTCTTCAATTTTCCTACATTCATGATTTATTTGTGAGCTGTACAATTGTGCCAGAGCTGATAAGTAAGTTGTAGTTGCAAAATCAAATTAGTTGCGGATTGGAATGAGCTGTCGAATGTGAAAATAAGGAAATGTGAAATATGGCTATGGAATATGAGTGTAAAAATAAAAGGGAAATTAGTTATGACAATGAGATGGAATGAAATGTAAGATAAAATGAAAAATAGGGTGAAATGGGGTAAAACTATAAAAAGATAAAACGTAAATGAAATATGATAGTGAGTTGAAGTGGAACTATAAAAAAAATGAAAACAAAATGAGATGGAATGAGATGATGAATTTGCAGGCTCTAAACTGCAAATCAATGTGGCTTTTTGTCACTACTTATTACAGAAAGGGAATGGAAAATATAGGATGTCAGAAATATCTGATTTTCACCCTGTATTTTCTGTATGAGTATGCCAATCAATGATTGTTTTCAAGCTCATACCTTTTTTTTTAGGAAAAATAAAGACTAAGTTAGTGGAGAAGAAGAATTCTTCTTCACTAGCTTCATTTCAAAGTTATTATGGAAAATCTTAATGAACTCCTCTCTTGAAATTGGTTTCTGATATATCTTCAACCGATGACCATTCACAAGAAGAGGTATTTTGCTTCCATCTATCATCCTTATCTTTACTGCTCCGTTATTAAAGACTTCTTCAATCTCATATTGCCCAAGCCAATGAGTTTGAAACTTCCCTTGAAAATCTTTGAACTTTGAATCGAACAATAGTGCCCAATCTCTTGCTTGAAACTTCTTCTCCTTAATATATTTATCATGCCATTTAGCCCTCTGCTATTGGACTATACTGGTTCTTTGAGCTACATCTTGCCTAATTTCATCAAGTTCATTGAGTCACTCCAATCTATGTTTTCGTCCCTCTGATAAATCTAGTCCCTATTGGACTGCCATCTTGAAGGTTTTGATTTGAAACTCTATAGGGAACAAGGCTTGTTTCCCATAAACAAGTTCATAGGGTGTATGTCCCAATTTCTCTTGGAACACCAAAACGAGTGAAGATGTCCTCAAAAACAAAATTAACTACAGATTTTTCATTAGAAAAAGGTAATGTTTTGACCTCTACCCATTTAGTGACACAATCAGTGCATACCAATATATACTTCTTTTTATTAGATGGAGGATTAATTAGTCCAACAAAATCCAAGGCCCATTTTCCAAAAGATTCAATGAGTACCTGAATTTGTAGAGGAATTTCATTTGAAGGAGTAGGTTTCCCTACCCTCCAGCAGCTATCACACCCCCTGACATATTCTTTGGCATCTTTGAAGATGGATGGCCAATAATATCCTAAAGAAAGGATTTTATAGGTTTTCCTCTTGTCAGCAAAGTGTCCACCACATGGCTCATCATGACATGCCTTAATAATCTTAGGCATTTCATCTTCCCTAACACATCTTCTGATCATAAGATCTGGGCATGTTTTATACAATTCATTAGTGATCCATGAGTATCTTGCACTTATCTGAATGGTTTTTCTTTTATCTCTAGGAAACAAATGTGAAGGCAATTTCCAAGTGACTAAGTAATTAGTAATATCTACAAACCAAGGAGTTTGAGTAGTCACTACAAAAAGATATTCATCAGGAAACTTATCTTCAACCGGAGTGTCATCTTTGATATTTTGAATTCTGGAAAAGAAATCAGCAACTGTGTTTTGTTTTCCAGGTCTATCTAGCACAGTAATATTGAATTCTTGCAAGATTAAAATCCATCTTGCAACTCTTCCATTAGTAATAGGTTTATTCATTAAGTATCTAATTGCAGAGTGATCTGTATGAACAAAGGTTTCATAGCCTGTTATATAATGGCTGAACTTGTTGATTGCATGAACAACAGCTAAAAATTCATTTTCAGTTACAGTATAATTCAACTTAGTGGGAGTCAAATTCTTACTTGTATGGTAGATGGCGTAGGGAATCAAATCTTTTTGTCCTAATACAGCTCCTAGAGCTGTATCTAAAGCATCTATTGAAATGTGAAAAGGTAGTTTCCAATTTGGACCTCTCAAGATGGGTGCTTCAGAAATCTTTGTTTTTAAAGTCTCAAATGTTAACTGGCAGTCAGGATTCCAATTGAATTCACAATCCTTGGTGAGTAATTTGAAGAGTGGGGATGTTATTTTAGTGAAATTTTCTATAAATCATCTATAGTATCTTGTAAATCCTAGAAAACGTCAAACATCCTTTTGGAAATTTAGAATTGATAATTTAGAGATGACTTCAACTTTAGATTTATCAACTTTAATCCCATCTCCTGAAATGTGATGCCCTAAAACAATACCTTCTGTAAACATCATAAAACATTTTTCATGGCTTAGTGAAAGGTTTGTTTCCTGACATCTTTTAAGAAATTTTTCCAAATTTTCCAAAGCTTCTTCAAATGTATTCCCATAGACTGTAAATTCATCCATATATACCTTTACACAATCATGTATTAGATCAAAAAAAATTCCTAGTACTACTCTTTGGAATGTTGCGGGTGCATTACATAACACAAAAGGAAGTACACGGTAGGCATAGGTTCCCCATGGACAAGTAAATGTGGTTTTATCTTGATCTTCAGGTGCCACCTGAATCTGATTATAACCACTAAAACCATCCAAGAATGAGAAATACTTCTTACCTACTAATGTATCTAACACTTGGTCTATAAAGGGAAAAGGAAAATGATCTTTAAGGGTAGCTTTATTCAATTCTTGATAATCAATGCACATCCTTCATTTACCATTCTTTTTAGGCACAATCACTAAAGGAGAAACCCATTGGCTATTTGAAATTGGGTAAATGAAGTTTACATTCAGCAGTTTTTGCAGCTCTTCTTTCACAATTTCCCTAATATTTGGATTCATCCTTCTCTGAGGTTGTCTGATAGGTCCACAATTTTCCTAAATGTATATGTGATGTATACAAGTCTTAGGACTAATTCATTTCATGTCAGTATATTCCCATGCATATGCAGCAGAATGTTGTTGTAGTGTCTTGATTAGCTTTTCTCGTTGTAATTTCTCCAAGTTATTGTTTATGTTCAATGTTCTCCCTGGAAATATTTCAATTTTAGAGCTACAAAATTCTTCCATAGAATAAAGAGACATATGCCTAGATGACAAATATTCAGTATTGGATTTTTCTTGAAATTGATCATGTTCATATTCTAAAGATGATTCAAAAAAAATCATTGTATTTAAGATTTGACTATCTTCACTAATATCTGAAATAGTAAAGAGAGGCTGAATGTCATTTTCATTATCAATCCATTCTTTGTCATCTATTTCTGTGATTTTTATTGCTGGAGGATATAGAGTGAATTTCTTTGTTGAATTCCCATCAGAAATATACATATCACCAGATCTATAGCTAATGAAAGCATCAGCTATGGTTAGCCAAGGTCTTCCTAATATGAGTGGATATCCTCCTAGATTGTTCTTGGGGGTTAAGATCATAAAATCAACAGGATATTCCCAAGAATATAAGGATATAAAATATCTTCTAGCACTCCATCTGGTTTGATTACAGATCCGTCTGCTAATTGCAGTAATGTATGTGTTTAAAGAAGATTAGGAAGCTTGAGTTGTTCCATGGTTTGTTTGCTCATGATGTTTATGGCTACTCCTAAATCAATCAATGTATTTGGAATTTCAACTCCATTGATATGTGTCTTCACAATTGGACTTCTTGGATCTACATATTTTTGTGTGGCAATTTTTCCCATCATCATATCTGTTATTTTTCCTACTAGGTGAATTCTTTTTGTTTCCTTTGCTTTTGTTCCTGGTTTCTTTATGCTCAACTCCCTTATTGTTTTAGCTAGGATTGGAATCTCCTTAATGCTTGTAACAAAGGGATTTTGATACAGACATTTTTTAATTCATCTAGAAAATCATAATTAGGCAACATGATCTGCTTTTCTACTCCTCTATCACTTGTAATCTTTCGGGAAAAGGAGGTTCAGAAGTAGATATTGGTTGCTCAATGATGGGAGTTGAGTTCATTAATTATTTATGTTTTTAATTTTTCAGTATTTTGGTTTTGGAGAGATGTTCCCTCAAAACTTTTATTAGGCTGTAGAGAATCTTCCTCATAATTGTCTTGTTCGTGAATAACTACATAAGGCCTTTCATTTTCTAATATCCTACTAGATCTTAGTTGAGCATCATTGAGATCTAGAGGAGTGATCATACAAGTTGGAAATTGTTGTCCTTCCACCATGTAAGTATTCTGAGGATTTTTATTGTTGTGATTTGGTAATGGTTGGGTAGGTAGCTAATTTGGTCTCTGCTGAAATGGCAGTAAGAGTTGAGGATTTTGGTTTTGTTGTGGAATTTGTTGTGGATTTTGTTGTGAAAATGGTAATGAAAGTTGAGGGTTTTGATTTTGAAGTTGTGGCTGCTAAGTTTGTCATGGAATGTGTGGGGGAGGATAATTCTGATATGATGGAGGATATTGATAATATTGAGAAAATCTCCCATTAGGAATTTGTACTCCTTGAGCCCAAGGTTGAGATTGATATTGAGGTTGAGGCCAATGTTGTTTCCAATAATTCCATTGATGGGGGCTGAAGATACATTTGATTGTTAAACCCTTATTTTTTGGCCCCTGCCAAGTTCTTCTAGAGACAAAGCGAAGGGGTTTTGCTAAATTTGGAACTATTTCTTCTTGAAAAACAACCTTAAGACCTGGAATCGAAGGACAACCCTTGGCTCTCATGGTTTTCTGAGCAAATCATACAAGTCTCTATAATTTTTGCATCCAAAAGGCATTCTCTTAGAGCATGTTTTTTTTTTTCATGGAGCCTCGGCTTTCTGCTTGTTTTACAACTTAAGGGAGTCTATTTTATCACTAAGGCTCCCTAGAATATCTATTTTGAATTCATCAAGCATATTACCAATTTTTTCCCTACTCATTGATCCAATTGCACATTTATTTACTCTAACAAGAGAAGGATCTCTTGGACCTTTCCCAGTTTTGGATTTCCCTCTTAAGAGATGAACACATAATTCTCCTATGTCATTTAATGGGAGTTGAGAGATATCTCCCTTCCCCATCATGTTAAGGATATCTATCCACTCATCTCTAATGGCTTTAAATTAAAAATCTAGTAAGGTATCTTCATCTAAATTTTCCATCTTTGCTCATTTCAAATTATAGTTGAAACTCTCAATTAAGTCCTCTAAATTTTCATCCTCTCTTTGCACCATTTTTAACACTTCATCTTTGTGATTGGTAGGCATGCAATAATCCAAATACCTATCCAAAAACACCTTTTTTCATGTCATTCCATGTTCTAATGGACTGAGTGACTAACCCCATGAACCGCTTCAAAGCAACTCCTTTCAGTGTTGTAGAGATTGTACTAGGAGTCCAATGGCTACAATCCCTGGGTACTTTCCAGAGCAATTTATTGTTCCTCCATTTACAACCATCATTTGACACTCTGGTGCTGGATATAAGAAGCAATTCAATTCTTTTGCTACCTTACAATGAATAAAATTGTGAGTACTTCCTGAATCAATCAACACTATTACCTTTTTCTTCTTGATTTGTCCTTCTATCTTGATGTTTTGAGGAGTGGTAATTCCCGCCAATGCATTACAAGATATGGTCGGATTCATTTGTTCTTCATCTAGGCTTTGTTCCTGGAGTATATCCTCTTCTTTTGACATTTCTTCTTGCTCC